>JAPDOI010001693.1:0-151936 GCA_029168955.1 Aplectana chamaeleonis | reverse complement strand
TTCAAACACATTAGCGTAATGACTCCTAATTTCTCCTGAATTCTTCGAGGTACCTCCTTGAATATATGAGTACAGGCCATAAATGGTTGGCCAATGTCTCACCGTCGACTGCGTACCACGCGCTGCGCGACCGCACGCCCGCGTCGGAAGCAGAGCGGGTTTTTAACCGCCGCGCGACAGCAGTTTTGGCCGCCGCGCGACGTGCTGTTTCGGCCGCCAGCGCATGCCGAAACTCGTCGCTGCGGCAGCCAAAACGAAACTTCGTCTGCTTCCGACGCACGTGCGGTCGCGCAGCGCGGTGGTACGCAGTCGACGGTGAGACATTGGCCGTTTTATGGCCTGTAGTTATAGCAACTCGACCCTGGAAAATCCCTAGTGACCTATCGATTTCGCTTATCACCACCAGCGGAGCGGTGAACCTTGGCGAAATATGACTGGTGATAGACGATTATAAATTGCCAATGGCACAAAATTCTCACGGTAAACAAAATTGATGATACCGAATTTATAAGGGGTAGAGTATAAAAGAAATGAAGAGCGGTGTGTTATATTCACACACCGTATTTCTACAGAGGTAAGCGTCTGGATTCTCTGAATAGACTAAGGGAGTGAGGAAGCAACCTTCACCGGTGATAAAGATATCACGATATCAGGCCCTAATCATGGAGCGAAGAAGTTTTTGTCATCGTGTGGTTGCTCTTCGACAGTTTTTTTTTTCAAAATCATAAAGTCCTAATACCTGTATGGAGGAAGCACGGCAATAAATACTAATCTCGTTGACCGATCTTAAAGGCACAGCCCAAGTCATTGACGAACTTTGAGATCTTTTTATTCAGGTCGGCTCGTATACATCGGTTTGCAAAATTACGGAAGTTACAAGTCTCCGGACAACTCGTCCACCATGCTTCCGATACTCGATTTTTAAACTGCGCCTTTTAAGAGGCTTACTTGGTCTGCCACTTTTTCGCTGTTCGCCAGAAGTTTTTCTACCACATAACAACTTTCCGAGTACCGCAGGCCTCTGCCGCTAAAATCCTGCTGCGCCGGCCCATATTCCTGCTTCGCCGGCAACCGTTGTCGGTGTTTTTAAAGATTTCTACATTCAATAAACGACGCATTATGCAAGGGTGAATTGCAATGCAATAGTCGCATGCCAGAAGTCAACAATGTGTCTAAAAAACAGCTTCTTCCCTGCTTTTCGCTCGCGTGAAAACGTGAAAATCAAGTGGGTGGGGGAAGTGAGCCAACCTCCAGATAAACAAAGATGGACCCGCTCAACAAGTGAATCTCGCAGATAGGACAGTCGTTTTTGGTATAGCATAAGAGATTTCTACTGGTATTCCCTGTGTCATAGAAAGTGCAAGACAATAAAACTTGGAGACTTTCATTCAAATGGAACCAGCCAGCATTTCGAGGGGCACAAAAACGTCGCTTAAAGCCACAGTCCAAGCTCAGAATCGATTTTACGTATTTGAGCCTATCTAGGAGAAAATTTCACGCTTATCACATTGGTGTCTTCAGAATCGCTCAGAACTCACTACAAACTGAGTTACGGCTCCTCAAAAATTTTAAATTTTAACTAGTAGAAGTTCGCGGACGAGTTGTCTCGAGCCTGTATTTTCTCGTTATTCGCAGCTACCATACCGAGTAAGGTCACAATATAAAGCCAGACCGAACACAAAAGGAAGAACATAGATTTTGATCAAAATCATTCGCGCGTCTCTTTCCGATTGAGATTGGAAACCTGCCAGTGGGCGTTGCCCATTTTTTCTTTCAAGGGGGCGTGGCCGACTTTTTTCTGGCTTTTTCTCGCCTATTTGAGCGAACTGAGATTTCGCGCTTGGTAGGGTTGCTATATACGGCGACCGGACCAACATATCAAAAATTACCTCTGAGGTTGGACTGTGCCTTTAAAGGCAGTGTCCACGATAAAAACCATGTCTGATTTTTTGGTGAAGATCGGCAGCTGTGGTGCCTAGCGCAACCCTAACGTTGAAAAAACTAAGAAAAATGAGCTCGGAACGGTCCCCTACGACCCCAAAGTTGGACACTCGTCAGCTCGTCACACCCCAGATGTGTTTTCCACGCCCACCGACGTAAACAAATGAATGCTCAAGATTGTGAGATGAGCGATGGTTTCCGATCAATAGCTCGGTTCTTCCCTTCATTCTCAACTTCTCTCTTCACTCAGGTCAGCTCGCATACATCGGCTGCAAAAGACTGAAGTTACAAGCCTCGGACAACTCGTCCACCATGCTTCCCTAGCTCAATTTTTGAGGGACCATAACTCCGTTCCTTGAAGGTATTGTACGATTCCAAAAACATCATTGGAATCAGCATTAGACCGTTTTCAAGATAGGAAGAAAAGCAGAAAAACGATTCTTATCGAGAACACTGCCTTTAAAGGCACAGTACACCCTCAGATATGAAATTTGAGATTTTCATGTAATTGTGTAGCAGACCCCTCCTGTATAACAGGTGCCAAATGCGAGATCTCAATTCCTCCAAATAAGCGAGATATAAGCGACCACCACAGGCCCGACCCCTTAACAGATTTTCGAACTCGATAGCGGCTCGATGGATGGATGAATTCCACCAAGTCGTCGTTCTCCAGTCCATTACCGGACTGCCTCCTTATCCTGGCTTTCTCTCACGCAACGATTGCGAATGAAGAGAAATACAGGCTTGATATAACTCGTCCACCAATTTTCACCCTCAGAATCTAGGCATCTTTGAAGAGCCATAACTCTGTTCAAAGGGGGTCTTGGACGTTTTCAGAGAAACCACTGTAATCAGCGTGTGACTCTCTCCATGATAACCATGGAATCTGAAAAATAGATTTTTGGGTTTCCGGTGCCCTTAAAACCAGCATACACGCTCGCAAAAGTTGTTGAGATAGCTACGTTAGTTTAGTTCCAGGCTCTAGTACAACGCTCACGAAGTTTCAAGCGTCAAAAATCAGTTAAAATGACCCGTATTTGGACCGTACTGAGTCACCAAATCATCTTTTCTCAGCCCACCGAAACGGACTCCAATCCTCAATACCAATTTTCAATGCTTGATTACGATCATTTTGTCCCATGTTTTTACGATTCAGAGGGCGTAAGCATTCCAGTAAAGGACGTACGAGAGCATTAGCGTCGTATTACCAACCAATTTGACTTCAGCTTCACTATTTCAACCAATGCGGATTAACTCGTCCACATTCGGACGTATACAGAGAGAACCGCTGTAACTCCATTTGAGTCGATTTTTTTCCGAATGTTTCGTCATTTCTCAATACTAACAACTTCAAACCTCCGATTCATTCCATAAAATTGACATCATTTTTGAGCGTGTATGCTGTCTTTAAAGGCACAGTCGAACCTCAGGGGTAATTTTTGAGATTATAATACGGTAACCGTGTATAGCAACCCCGCCAAGCGCGAAATCTCAATTATTAGGTCTAGAAGTTAATTTCCGCGTTTTTTTACGCTTTTTACACTATTGAAAACTGGACATATTTTCTAAACAAAATTTTTTATTCAAAATAATTTCCGGTCATTAATAACAACCACATTTCCCAGAGTTTGGGTAACTTATGGATTCCATCATAATAAAATTTTTCTGGTTTGGCCTCCACCCATTCATCGAGCCATTTTTTGACATCTCGACTTGATCTTGAAAGCGCTGCTCCGCTGAACCATGCGCCATTGACCGGAAAAAGGTGATAATCCGACGGGGCGATGTCTGGAGAGTACGGCGGAAAAAGTGCGGTAAGACTTTCCCATTTGAACTCTTTTAGCGTATCCTTTACCGTTCGAGCAACATGAGGTCGAGCGTTATCATGAAGCCAACCGTATGACTTTTTCGTGTCGACTCGCCCATTCTGGTCTCTTTGCTTCGATTTCATGCCGCAATTGCGCTGGTTGATGTTGATAGCGATTGTCGCAGTAACTGTTTCTGCCAGGTTGGAAAGAAGTTCATAGTACGAGTATACCGCGTTGATCCACCATATGCACACAGTAAGACCTTCTTCCCCGTGGATGTTTGGTTTTGCGGTCGAAGTTGTTGTTTCACCAGGACTAACCCACGATTTTCTTCGCTTCGGGATTGTCGTAGTACACCCTACTTTTCATCGCCAGTTATGATGCGGTGTAAAAAGACTTTCTTTGGAATCGGTCCAACAAGATTTGTGAAGTTGTTTTTCTCTGCTCTTTTGTTGCGTTCTGAGAGCTCATAGGGGATCCATTTTCCTTCCTTTTGAATCTTCCCCTATTGCCTTCAATCGAATAAAGAAATTGCTTTTGGGTGACGCATGCCGAGAGATGCCGCGAGCTGATTTCTTGCGTTTAGAGCCGAATCTTGATCCAACAAAGCCTGAAGTTCTTCGTCTTCGAACTTTTTGGCTGTCCTGGTCGATCTTTGTCCTTAACGTCAAAATCACCCGATTTGAAACGCTGAAACTGCATTCTTGGCAGGTTCTTATGGATGGAGCAGCATCCCCTGGTAAGCTTGGGCAAGCATTTGGTGCAAGCGTCAGTGGCTTTCTTCTTGAGATGAAAAAAGGAAAAGGAGAGCTTTCCCGCAAATGGCGTTTTTCCGGCACACAAAAGTTGACATATTCTGAAACTAAAATAATACTTTTTTATAAGGTACGTGAAGCAAGTTATATATCAATAGAAAGCTGATAATAGCAGTGAGCATTATTATAACATAAAATTCGTTATATAAAAATAATTTTATTTTTTACAAAATATCAATAACAACAAAAACGCGGAAATTAACTTCTAGACCTAATAGCTCCAATAAGCGAGGAAAAAGCGAGGAAAAAGTGGACCACGCCCACATGAAAGAAAGAATGGTTTCCGCCCACCGACGAACTGCCGATCTTAATTGGCAAGTGAATTGATTTTACTCAAAATCCATGTTCTTCCATTTGTTTTCAGCCTTGCTTATATAATGGCTCGCTCTTCAGAAAGTTGGCTAATACAGAACAAGGAGAAAAAAACAGGCTCGAGACAATTTGTCTGCGAACTTCTCGCCGTTCAAATTCAGAAGTGTTGAGAGATTTGCTGTTAGTGATCTGAGCGAATTTCAAGAGACACCATTGTGTTCAGCGTGAAATTTTGTCCAAGCCAAGCGAAAGCACTTAGGAAATCGATTCTTGAGGCTGGACTGTGCCTTTAATGGCACAATACACTCTCAGGTATGAGTTTTGTGATTTTGGTTGTTGTGTATTAGACCTCTCTTATATAACACGTGTCAAATGCTAGATCTCAATTCCTCCATACAAGCGAGATATAGGCGACCACCACGGGCACGACCCCGTTCATTCACCACCGTAAAGCCACACCCCTTCCTGATCTTTGAACCCCATAGCGGCTGGATGGACGGATTAATTTCAACCGCATCGTCGTTCTTCACTCCCTTGCCAGTGTGTTTCCTCAACCTGTGGCCGCATTCACGAAACACTCGGAACCTCCCGGGAAGGCCCAAAGTTCACCAGCTGTTGGACGAGTTTTCGATATCACACCTTCCTAGATACTTGGCAGGTAGCCTTACTTGGCGGGTAGACAGGAAGGTTCCTAGCAACCTAGCGGGTGGACGTAGAGTGTTGCGGCTGACTACTATGTCAATCTCACCTTGCAGAAAATGATCACTATCTTCCTGGCAGGCAGCGCGCGCTCTGCCCGTCCACCCGCACAGCTAAGGTCGGACATGCTATGCACGCCGGAATGCATCGATAGCGGGGCTGAGACACAGCAGCCCCTCACCCGGCGGTCTCCTCTCCGTCTGTGCGGGTGACCACTCACGCCTGGTCTCTGCTCTCACATGTGGCGAAGAGGAGGCCACCACTATAGAAATCCCCGACAGGAGATGCACAAAAGTGGTCGCCATACGCCGGGCACGATAAAGGTAACGCCCCCTCTTCCTGCGTCCGCGGTTTCCATGAATACGGCCACTGGTTCGCTCTCGTGCAGGTGCGAGGTTGCGGCAAGAAGAAAGGCAGATCTGGGACAACTCGTCCACTAAATTTTCGTTCCCAAAATATGGGCAATTTTCGAGTGCCATAGCTCCGTTTGTAGGGGTTTTGAGCGACTGCTGAGATATAGTTGTGATCAGCGTGTGATTTTCCTCCAAGATGAGCATTAAACCTGAGAAATACGTTCTCTGGTGTCCTGTGCCTTTAACTGTCCGCGCGACTGCGCGAATAGTATGCAATTTAAAAATCTGATTCCTAGGAATTTTACCCAGGCATCTTGCTTATTGACCAGACTCACACTTCCACCACGGCGATGCGGAGAGAGAAAGCGGTATCGATCAAATCGCGCGGTCATATTGCGCTTTAGAGGAAATCTATTGTTTTCACAAACAGAAAGACAGTTCGTGGAGTGAATTGGAATGAGGTGTGCATTCCAATTTTCAACAAAATTGCAGAAATTTCCAGCAAATACTCTGCCAACGCGTAGCTAGATGCCTCCGAGGGCGCGGCCTGAAACGCCGCCCCATTCCATGTAGCGAGAATTTAAGGGTTTTAGCTACGATAGCTAAAACCCGCATATTCTTGTGTCGTTCGAACCACTGTTCTCTCTAACGCTAAACCCGTATATTCTCGCTATAATTTTGTAGCGAGAATCTACGGATTTCGCGACAGCCTGTGTTGAATTCACTCTCAAACCCGCGTTGGCTACGCGGAACGCAGGGATGCGGTTTGAACAGTGTTGGCACAATCAACCCACGGAGAACTTGACACTCTGTGGGTGGTCGTGGAGGGTGACCCCGTGTCGCTCTCTGCAAGACCTTGCAAGGGATAATTTTGGCCGCTGGTATGCTGCAGGATGTGGGGAAGAAACGGCGATGCACTCGATCGCAGCGGGGATCGTCCTACTAGTACAGATCAAGACTGGGTGGGTCGATCGACCGTGTGCTGCAACGAGAATAAGCGTAGAATATGCGGGTGCTGTAGCGAGAATTTACGAAGAATATGCGGGCACTGTAGCTAAAATTTCACCAACTGAGGCTAAACTTTCCGTAACTTACGTAAATTCTCGTGTCAAAATCAGACTAGATGCCTCCGAAACCGTGGGCATCTCTGGTTTCCGTGTGAGGCATCTAGCTACGCATTGGCGGAGTATGCATTTCGCCCTCATTTTACCGCAACTTTACCGAATGGCGAGCGGCGCCGATGCCATCGCGGCGATCTGCATATTTGCTCCTAATTCCAAAAATGTGGTTGAAAACAAAGGTTTACCCGATATTGGTTGGATATCTCGTTCGGTTCCACTCAAACGACTGCCGTTCTGTTCAGTAACACAATCGATTCCCTCGGCAGCGGGCTACCCTCTCAGGTTCCAATTTGCATGGACACCTCAACTCTATCGACGGAAATGAAAGTGAGACCAAAACAGCTGCAAAGGCCGGCTAAAACAGGTCAGCAGGCCCACCCCACGCTCGAAGTCCATTCACCCATATAATGGAACTACGGAAATTCGACACTGATACGACGAGCCTCCGGCCTCTGATTGGCCACTGCGGGCACAAAAGCTCCTCACATTGTTTTATATACAGTTGGTTCGTAGTCTGAGACATCAGCATGAATAAATGAACTGAATTCAGACAAGTCAACTCAAATTGTATCTGTCAGGATTCTTCGGATCCTGTCTCATTCGGCTCAAGATGATATACAGCTGAGAAGCTTAGATGTGGCAAAGCGTTTAAAATATTCCTGTCCGTTGATAGTGCGTTCGCTGCCCTTCAAATCGTTATACAGTCGGCACGGCAATAATACTTCGTGTTCCTTATTGTGAGTTGGCGCAAACCCGATGCACGTACAACATAGTTCACAGACTTTGCGCTAACGCACATCCAGGAACGCAAAGTATCAGAGCGATCCGTACCGATTGTACGAAAGGGCCGCCCTGATAGCGTAGGCGTGTGCAGCTATGTTTGTCCTAATTCTAGTTAATCGAATCTCATAGCGATAATATCTTGTTCTTGTTGTAACGCTTTGCGCTAAGCCTCCAGATCTTCACTTCTAAAGTAATTGAATTTGTTTCAAGGCGTACCCATTTGCTCTCGGAGTTCTTTCTGCACTTGCGGAGGCTGGGACAATTGCTCTCGTATCGTCGCTCTTCTTCAAAATTCCAGTTTCGTTCGGAGTTATTGGCGGGTAAGCTTGACGTTTGCCCACTACCATATAACATAGGCCTCTTGTGTTTGATGATTTCTCGGAGCAACAACAGCTGAGAGGCTCAAAAAAGTAAAGTTCAATGCCTCAACCAAAGGATTGAATTTGTTCATACGTACCTAGCTATTGTGCGGGTGCTTGGGGTTTCTCGGCTTCGGTCGCCCTCTGAGAAAGCTTTCACAGAATGGCCTTATGCAACAGTACTCTTTCCTAAAGTTTAATTGAGCGCTGTGGAATGGAACTGAATGGTTGGCTCCTACTAGGCATTTGACTAGTCTATATGATTTTGTGTTCCTCATTTTCACAAAAAGCTAACCAAGTTTCAAAGCAGTGTTCACTATGAATTTCGATTTCGATTTTCATTGTCAGTGTGAAGCACTACGCTGGCAGATGCTGGAGGGGGTAGTGTGGAAGAAAGCAGCGAAATGGGCCAGAAAAAATAAAAACGGCCGCGAAATAAAGATTCGGTTAGCGCAGTACGCCTGCTTAGGCGCTATTCATACTAATCGGTATGAATAGGCGTTAGAGTATGAATACTTTCTAAGCGCGGGACGCGCGTGCCGCACTTGCGGAGACTATGAATACTCCAGCGGCGACTCCTAGGCGGAGCGGAAAAAAGCTGGCCTAACTTTACCAAACAACCGATTCTGTATATGCGTTCACCACCACGATAGCAGAGGATTTCAATGGAATTACTTATCAAGAAAAAGAATAAAATTGATGATGATTAAGTAGTGAAAATGGTTGAAAAGCCGTTACGGTCATTGCCGCCATGGCGGAACTGGAGTCACGCGCGTGCCGCGCGGGCGAGGCGTCGGGTCATTTATACACAAACGCCACTCGTGCCGCGCTGGCGTTGGGTAGTATGAATAGCGCCTTAGCTCACTCCGCCTCCTGTTCTGGCGAGCTTGTGGCGCCGCCGACGTTTTCAGTGGAAAGTTGCAACGAGCAACTTCGCCACGTCCAGCCTGATCAATTCGAGCACATTTCGCCATTAGTGCGAGCTTGCTGAAACTACCAAGGCACGTGGACTCGTCCGCGCCCTGAACCTGTATGCACGTTAAAAACCGTCACCTTAGCTTATTCTAAGCGTTTTTGATAGATGTTTCTCCACTATTCGTTGACTCATGACCAAACAACCGAATTTTTGAGTCGAGTTTGATATGATATTCATCGTGAACACTGCTTTAAAGGCAGTGTTCACGATGATCATCCTCGTTGATTTTTCACAGTAAAATGATAGGGGAGAAGGATCCTAGGCTCCCAGTGTCGAAAGAACGGTAGAAAACGAGCCAGGAGCTGCAAAATGACGGTTCAAACAAGCGTTTTGGTGCCCCAGACACGCCCCGTGCCCAAGATCCGCCCCTCGAAAGGAACAATTGAAGACTCAGATTATAGGAATGATCAAGTGAGGGAAGTGCTGATAAGTGAGCTGTTTGCTTCATTGTACTGATAGCTATCATCCTTCTAGCGGTCAATTCCTCCACGCTCAAAAATCAACGTAAACAAGTAAGGGCCTATTTTTGCTCAAAAATGCGTCTTTCGTGTTCTTTTTAAGCATGCCTCGCTGTATAGGGCACCAGACCTTCCGTAAACCGTGGAGATATCGGAAGTGAAATTTATCGTGAACACTGCTTTAGCCATGGCTAGCGTAGCCATGGTTAAATTTATTATGATTATGCACAACGTGTGCAAATCGATCGGCCTCAACCATGGCTAACACGTGGTTATCGCTCCGTGAATTCCAGCCCTGGAGCCCTGCACACTGCATACTATACTCTGTGTAACATCTTGAACCGCAGCTCGGCTGCACCGTTCACTCCATAGCAACCGCTCAACTCTGATTGAGCACATACGTATCTCCGCTTACATCGTCCGCTACTTGCATCCCCCCTGACGTAAGACATGTAATTGTACTATCCTTCTCCCATTGTTCGGTTCCCATTCTACTAAACCTCCACATGACTGCAGTCAACTTCATCTATATATCTGCGAACCAATCTCTCTAATTGGCTCCTATACAGTGGTAACGTATCTGCCCTACATAACTCTCTAGAACAACATGTTACCATTTCCCATTGGAGATCTATCGTAAACGTGTTTGAGATAACTAAGGAAATAGAATCGTATGGTTCAGAACACAACGCCTACGCATTTCGAAGCGTGAAAAACGACCCACAATCAGGGACTCAGACAATGTGGTGGACCGACCGCGGGCGAAAAATCGCGTTTCGTACCGAACGCTTGCCACTGTCGTACTGACAGCGATTGAAAACTACATTTCGCGCCGAACGCGCGCACTTACGTACTGACCGATCAAACAAAATAGTGCACGCGGTCGATACGCCTGAGCTCCATACCAACCGCTCGCGAAATTCCATGGAGGCGTTCTGACCGCTAGCATTCATCATTGAGGGCGGTCAGTACGAAATATGACTTTTCCGCAGCGGTCGGTACGTGAGCATACGCAGTCAGTACGCAAGTGCTCGCGTTCGGCACGCAACCGCCTGCGTTCAGCAAGCAAGAAAACTGGTGGGTGAGATCGCATTATCAGTTTACGCGGTTGGTACGCAAGGGTTCGCGTTCAGTAAGCAATCGCCCGCGTTCAGTACGTAGGCAAAATGGTCGGTGAGATCAGATTGCCAGTTTGCGCGCTCGGTGCGCAAGTGTTCGCGTTGAGTACGCAATCGCCCGAGTTCAGTACGCAAGCAATTTGGTAGGCGAGGTTTTGTCAGTTTGTGCGGCAGGCACGCATTGACGCGCATTCAGTACGCAATCGCACACGTTCTGTACGCAAGTGAGCTCGTTAGCGTGGAACATACGAAAATGCACGTGCTTAGTAAGCAATGGAGTCTCGAGCGCTTCCGCATTTAGTTCATCAAAGGCAGTGTCCTCCCTGAAAAATTTTGACCTTTTTTGTTCCGGTAGAGAGTCAGATGGGCTGGTCTCTGTGACAGCTGCGTCTTCAAAACTGAGAATCCGACGAGAACCACTGAGGTGGGGCAATTTCTTTGATTATAACAGTTGTCTAATTCACAACTTTATTCACACATCTTGCTTCATCTATCCCAAACTCGTTTTCTTCCAAACAGTTAGCGCTTGTGAAAAACTCTCGTTATTCAAGGATTGATTAGCAACATATACGGGAGTAGTGATCCTAATTGTTGCCTGTTTCAAGTTGTTTTGCTTGTTTTTATCATATGCTCTTGCTGACTTTCGCCATTATGGGTCACACCTACACGAACGATATGTGGGACCCTCAGCATCATTTCTGATCACGAGCAATGAACAGTATTCTAGAAATATCCTTTGGACATCCTTCATTTCTCATCTAATGTTAGGGAACTGGATGGTTTGATAAATCCACACCGCCTTTGAATAATGTTTAGGCGATACAACACAACAATGTGTCATTCCTTCGGTAGTTGCATGGTATTATAGGGACCCCTATCAGCTTTTCTAGAGCGGGAATGACTTCTGCATACCGTTACAACGAAAACCCCTTCACAATTCATACAATCATAACTTGGAATCTCACGGTCAAATGGATATTACTATACCAATTTTGAGTTATCTGTGCATTACATGATTTTTGAGCTATGAATGCTAAAGAGTGGTATCTATCATTAGGAAATTTTGGGAGAAATCAATAGCGGTACGCACAGTTTCAGGTGTCAAAAAACAACTACCATACTTTCTCTTATAGAAGTACATGTACTTCTAATACTCAGGCATCTATTTCAGATGTACTCCTAATAGAGATCTACTTCAAATAGAGAGTGTACTTCTAATTCTTAGTCCCCTCTTTAGAGGCAGTATTCACGATAAATTTCACTTCCGATATCTCCACGGTTTACGGAAGGTCTGGTGCCCTATATAGCAAGGCATGCTTAAAAAGGACACGAAAGACGCGCTTTTGAGCCAAAATAGGCCCTCTCTTGTTTACGTTGATTTTTGAGCGTGGAGGAATTGACCGCTAGAAGGATGATATGTACCTATCAGTGCAATGAAGCAAACAGCTCACTTATCAGCACTTCCTTCACTTGATCATTCCTATAATCTGAGCCTTCATTTGTACCTTTCAAGGGGCGGATCTGGGGCACGGGGCGTGTCTGGGGCACCAAAACGCTTGTTTGCAGGCGTTATTTTGCCACTCCTGGCTCGTTTTCTATCGTTCCTTTGACACTGGGAGCCTAGGATCCTTCTCCCCTATCATTATACTGTAAAAAGTCAACGAGGATGATCATCGTGAACGCTGCCTTTAAGGTGTACTTCTAGTAGAGGGCGTATTTATTCTGCTTGGCGCAATTTTTTGAATTTTCAATGATGAACTGTTTGCATTTCCTCCGGATATTTTTAGTATATCACCAAGACTTTGTGTGTATTCAAATCTCAGATCGCATTTTGAAAACGCATCCGTTCAAGCTCAATCGAATCGTGGCTTTTTCAATCACTGAAATCATCCTCATGCTCTAAACCATTGCTCACATCTTTTCTCAGGTGAATTTCTTCCAAAAATTGTATTAGTGCGGCATTGCTTTCTTCGACGCATGCTTTGCTTAACAAAGAAGATCAAGACCAATGGGAATAGACTCGTGGGGCTGGAAGCAACAGAGCAGCTACATTTTTCTTCAAGCCGTTCTAAGCTTCTGAAAAAGCGCGGTTGCTGATAGACTTGACAACATCTCTTTCAGAGGAGAGCTCCTTGCATCCGCAATCCACTGTACGTAAATGTCCATATCTGATGGTGCCGGATTTCCTCGTCGTTTGAGCGATGTCTCTACATGAATATTCTGATCTTCATAACGCTCGGGACTTTTTGGGAGAACACGGCCACTGTCCTGAGTCAAAAAAGACTCAATCCTGAATGGTTATCACCTAATAAAATCAAAATTCTTGTAAGGTATCTTGATGATCTCCGTACGCCCCGAGTAACTGTAGCACCAATATGAAGCCCTGAGCTTTTCTTGATCATTTCGCTAACGAGGCATCGAAAGTTGTCGAGTACGAGTAATGTTGGACCCCGATAATTTTCTTGTCAATATTTAAATCTCGCGAATATTCAAAGACATCAATCTGGACTCTCTCAAAAGCCACATTCAGATTGCCAAGAACTCGATACCGGAAGTTCACCTCAAAAAAAAACTGTACTTGTTTCAGGAGTTTACTTCTTACTTTCAAGCCTCTATTTTAGATTTAGTCTGATAGAGGTGTACTTCTAGTAGACAAAATACAGTATATCTGTGAATCGAGGTCACGGTTTGGCGGAAAAGTGGCGAAATAACTCAGAGTTGGTGCGATATACAGCCTGCTGATGTGAAGGCAAGGAACCTTACCAACCGGGTGCGTTCAAGGCAAAATACGCAGGCAGGACTTGAGGTTATTTCAGCTCATGTGTGATTATTCGAATGCCATCAAGCTTCTCAAGCATCTAATTCTTTTCAGCAGAGCAGTGGACAAACTCACAGTTCACTGTTGCACATGTGTCTAGGCAATACAATACCGCTCGTAGGATTTGGTCAGAAGGGGCGCGAGGTCGGGTTTTAGCGTCTTTTTCGTCTTTTCCTTATAACTCACTTCAAAATCATGTCTGAGCAAAACTATGGTGATGCTCGTGATCCTGGTGTCAAGGGGTTTCGTTTTGAACTAACGGAGTTTGACAGGCAGGGTATACTGTATATTACCATTTGATGGAAGAGGGGGGCGCGGCGTCCTGTGTCTGCGTCCTCGTGGCTCCCACCACACCGTCTGCAACGAGCTGGCCGTCTGTGGCCTCGCCGACTCCCGTACTGCCTTTCCCCAGCACACGTTCGGCCTTGCACACTCCCCTATTCATGCTTTCTCTTCCACCAAAGTCAGCAGCGCTGATTTTCGCCGGTCCCTCAACCAACAACTCAATCGGCGTGGATGCGTTCACTACCCATTGCGCCCGGCACTAATCGACGTATGTTACGTAAACATACTTCGCCTCCGTCGGTGGCGCGCGCGCTCGCGTCGCGGCTTCGCATTGGAGCGCTCTTTCTCACAACACAGTGCAGTGCCACACCCATACACTATTCAAGCTAGGTGACTTGCGATATTTAGTGTATGTGAGGAGTACAAAGGCCTCTGTACAGCGTTGATAACTATTGATAACTACACTATGGAGGATACGTCGCTCAAAAACGCGATTCTCGCGAAAAATGCTAACCTGAGTTCACAATAACTGAGAAACCCTGCAGAGAGTCAGTCGTGCAGTAACTGTATCGTGCGAGCTAGAAACTTTGAGCAGGAGCTGTAAAATTCGTGCAGGACCCACTTCTTTTCGGCTTCCACGTCTTTAAATCTACATATTGTCCTTATAGGGTTGAATACATATTGGGCTAGATAAATGTAAACAATACACACATTCTACGATACCTTCAAGGCACAGCCCAACCTCAAAATCGTTTTCCGTTTTTCTTGCTTAGCTTTGTGAGGATTTCGGGCTGATCACAATGGTGTCTCCAGAATCGCTCAGAACCCACCACGGACACAGCCATTATCCATCGTGACCACTGCCTTCAGCTGTGTAGAAAGCGGGATAAATTCACATATTCGCTGTTTCAGCAGGGAATCATAGACCTGCTTTTGAGATTCAATGATCATGCACAATGCTGAAATCTGCGGCTCTACGCTGACTCACGCCATGGATCACCTATCATTTCCTAGCAGATGGTGAAATTTCTCCGAAAAAAGCATCATCTAATAGTCATCGATGCTGTACCCTTGAAGCATGCGAGGTGGATTGGTCATCTTTATTTTCTCTTTTATATTTTGACTGCCAAATATCTCGATGTTGTCATTTATTGTGGTATTTAGCATTTGAAGTACAATACCGCCGCTATCCAAAGGAAAAAATGGGCGAAATGGGCAAAGTGGGCAAAGTGGGCAGCTAAAGAGTCTTTCATCCACAACTCGCCTCAAAGTGCTCCGTTTTCGAATTCAAAAACGCCGCATGTACAGCATGTCGTGGCCTAGTCGATCGTGTGAAAATATTTGGCGAAATTTGAGAGCAACTTTATTTTTCAAGGCGGAATACATTTCCATTTTGATCATGCTAGAGATCGAGTACGGTTGTCTTTGCCTGAATGCGCTCGTTATCTTGTGATAACATTATCAAATCCATAACTAACTCCATCTTGAAAAAAGCGTTTTCATTAGTGAAATCCAATTTTGTCTAACATAGTTAGATAGATTGTGGCACGGTGAACATTTTGGTCCTTTCAAAATTGAAAACGGAGCACTTTGAGGCGTGTCGTGGTCGAAAGACGCTTTAGTTGCCCACTTTTCCCATTTTTCCCTTGTATAGCGGCGGTATTGTAGTTTATATGGGTCTATAGCAATTCGATGTCGCTTAGGCATTTTTCCTTCTACTGCTTTATAATGCAGAAAAAAGATGAATACAGCAAGTAAAACAACTGCAGTCAGCTGCTTTTCGCCTTGTGAGAATATTTAAACTGAAGAGCGCATTCATGGTCTCATAGAGGACCAGTTCGAGCGAATGAATCCGAAGAAAATTTAAATGAGGTTTTCCTTAATAAAAACCTATAATCAAGCACAGAATCTCCAAATAAAAGCAAAAATGCTCGAGCGACATAAAACTGTTATAAACTTACAAGAAATAATTCTAACTATCAAAGCCTAAATAGATGGAACATCAGATGATTAAACAGTCAAAATATAACATCAGTTTCAACAGAAAACGAGTCTTCTCCTCACATTTTTAGAGAATAGGGGTGGGTGATGCTCAAGGATTCGCGTGGGAACTTGACCAATTTGGCACAATGCTATGTATCATATTGTTACCACGATCACAGCTGATAATTTTGTGAGGGGGGAACGTCGAACTGTTCCTTCGCCGCGCGCGGCACCATCCCTGCCGCTTACCCTCGAGATTTCCCAACGGTTCACACCAAATGGAATGATGGTGGGGGAACCGCTGAAAATCTCGTCGCGGAGAGGCAGCACGCGAGTCGGCGAGGCCACAGACGGCCAGCGCGTTGCAGACGGTGTGGTGGGAGCCACGAGGACGCAGACACAGGACGCCGAGCCCCCCTCTTCCATCAAATGGTAATATACAGTATACCCTGCCTGTCAAACTCCGTTAGTTCAAAACGAAACCCCAACAAGGGCTATACCATTTGGTAGCCCTTGACACCAGGATCACGAGTATCACCATAGTTTCGCTCAGACATGATTTTGAAGTGAGTTATAAGGAAAAGACGAAAAAGACGCTAAAACCCGACCTCGCGCGCCTTCTGACCAAATCCTACGAGCGGTATTGTATGTCGCTGATATCAGGATTATGCTGACAAAGTTAACAACACAGGGGAGGGTACCTTGATCACAATCGATTTAAGGAAATTCTAGGATCTCCACTGCCCACATTTGATATATCTAACGAGTTCCTCGTCACCCGAAACCTCTATGATTTATTTTTTTTTATTTTGGACTCTTTTGTTCATTCATTCGAAAGTTACTTACTTTTTTGAATTTTTTCTTCTTTATTTATTTTTGTTCATTTTGTTCCCATTTTTATTCATTTATTTTTTTATTTATTTATTCATCTATTTATTCATTCATTTAAGTATTTATTTAATTATTTATTCATTTATTTATTCACTCATTTATTTATTTAGGTATTTATTTATTTGATTGTCAAGACGATAATTGGGCAAGACTCCTGCTCGTCGAGCTTATTCCTACGCTGAATAGGGCTAGAACTGCAGTTCCAACTTGAAGCTTGAGGCGTGAATGGGAAATTCTGACTCTTGTCCCAACGACTACTGTCCGCGGTGCCATGTGTCCTAGCAAACTTATAGCGCGCCCGCGTGGAAGAAAGTCAACCGCCCGCCGTGGGGGAGTTTGGCGAGTAGGATATTCTTCTTCTTTCACTTTTTGCCTTTTTTCTTAATCTCGTTGCTTTACAGAGGTTTCTAGCTCTTTCCCTTGATCTCCATCGTCTCGCCCTTCTTATTTATACTATTCCTCATCTTCTTGTTCTTCTTGGTGTAGTCATGCTTAGAAATGGTGTAGTATTAAAATTCGAAATTCGATGTTTTCAAGATTTGCAAAACCTATCGACAAATAACTGCTCACGTAGACTCGAATGGAAAACAATTTCTATGCAAAAAAAGCGAGTTTATCTTCTGTGGAAGAATATGATTATTCGTTTGAAACAAATAGACACTGGAATACTTTCTACTGCCGTTATCGGGGTGAAATTCCGCTCCGCAGTTGCGGACAGCCGACGCGGCATGACGATAATCGTGCTGGACTAGCGGGTCTCGACACAATTACCCCTTCCCCCAGCACGATTATAGTTGTGCTGCGTGCTGCAACAGCGACTCGCCGTTATCGCAGAGCGGAAATTCGCCCCGATAACGACTGTACAATCAGTTTCAACAGCTTACGTATACCATTGAAAAAGGTTCAGACTCACTATCAACGAGGACATTCGATCCCACGAGGATTTGTTGAATAAAACACACGGGTACTAATCTCACAACACGATTACCACATTGAATTTCTTATAGAAGGATAAGGAATAAGACAAAGGAAGAGAATGCGAGAGCAGAAACGGAAGATTGTAAAATATAAGAAATGCAATCATAAGCAGAGGAAATGTAGTAAAATCCGTCCTAATACGGAAGTTTAATTCGAAAAGTGACAGGGATTGGTAAGCACGCGCTCAGCAGGTATGCATTGCTCCCATTAGAATGGTGCGCATTAATGTCTAAAAGAAGCTTTCGTGACAAAAAAGATTCTTGAGTTTTCATCATGAAGGTGTATTACTGGCCACCTATGGAGTAAAACTACATAAGTGAAATTCATGAGAAATAAAAACGCGCAAGAAGGGCAAAACGATTTATTGCAGCTGGTACCCCAACGCCAAATATAGTTACTCTTCATAAACATTAATTCCTGAAAGTTTAGGTTCCTGGCAAAAGTGAAGATTTGGCATGGCCATTTTTTCGAAAAATTAGAAACATACTCCGTAAAAGGCGAAGGTAAAGAAAAATGAAAAAAGTTCTGAAATATTCCTGAGAACGATTTGGCGTAGAATAATTTGATTTTTGGGAAATGTAGTGAAATAGTTGAAAGTATGATTTGGCAGTCGAGTTTGAACCAACTACATATTGATAAGAGTTGTGCAAAATGAGAGATCGCATTGTATGAGCTTATCCGTAGAACATACAATACCGCTCTTAACATGTGTCCCAAAACGCGCCGGCGACGCGAAAGCGCGTCGGAAACGTCGTTTTCGTTAAGAGTGAACAATTCAAAACATCTCGAACGCTGTTTTTGTCTTCTGCTTCTCATGATGACTCCGTTGACAGCGGACTCAAGTGCTTAAAAATTGCAAAAATCGACTAAAGACATCGAGTAGAACACAATTCTCTATTTTTTATTGTTTGAGGGACAGTTTCGTCATTTTTCAGTTGCTGAAGTACCTAAGGCGACCAATAAACGGGTGAGTCTCCGCTAATTGTGCAGTCATCGACTAGCGATGTACTGTCAGGCGCTGCTCACTCACCGTAGCATTTTTTTGACCGTAGCATTTCAGAAATCTGATTTGAAATCGTATTCACCTCTGAAATTAGGAAATCCGATTTTTTATGAAATTTCAAAAATTTCCACTTTATTTCAATTGTTCACAACTTCCCAATTATTTTAATCTTTGAGAAAATCTCTGATATCAACTCGTATTTACTCTTGAAATTAGGAGCTCCAATTTTTTTCCAGACTTCAAAATTTCCAACTTATTTCAAATTTCAAAATTTTTCAGTTCAATTAAATTTTTGAAAAAAAAAGAAAGTTGTATGCATCGGACGTTTTTTTGCCAAGTTTGCCAGATGCGCCCCGTTTTTACAAAACTTAGCGCGGGTATTGTATCTCCACAACATTTGTACCTTGTCATATTCCACCCTAAAATTTCTGCTTCCATCGTTTTTTACACCCTCTAAGGATTATACGTCAACGCAAAACATTGTTTTCCGATAGGTTTTCACCACAACATTGCGGCGATACGCATTTTTGAAGGTCGCCGTCGTTTATGGTGTGTCGTCTGCAGTGGCACACGCGAAACACCATAATTGACGTCGGATGTCAGGCGTAGATTTAGCCGCGTGTAACACCCCTGATGAGGCGGGATAAACGGGGGTGGAGCGAGGTTCCTGATTGGACGCAATACGGGCTAGCCCCGGCCCCCGGCTGTAACCTCAGGAACCTCGCTCCTCCCCCGTTTCTCCCGCCTCCTCATGGGTGGTTCACGCGGCTAAATGTACGCCTGACATCCGACGTCAATTATGGTGTTTCCCGTGTGCCACTGCAGACGACACACCATAAACGACGGCGACCTTCAAAAATGCGTATCGCCGCAATGTTGTGGTGAAAACCTATTGGAAAACAATGTTTTGCGTTGACGTATAATCCTTAGAGGGTGTAAAAAACGATGGAAGCAGAAATTTTAGGGTGGAATATGACAAGGTACAAATGTTGTGGAGATACAATACCCGCGCTAAGTTTTGTAAAAACGGGGCGCATCTGGCAAACTTGGCAAAAAAACGTCCGATGCATACAACTTTTTTGAATGAAGACTTTTTTGAAATCTCAAAACGCTATCATATTCACAGATTCAATCGCTACCTAATTATGTCACTTGTGTGCCGAAGTTCCCTAAGAGCACTTTGTTTTTGATGGAAATAGTTTTTGCAATCGTTTCTCAAAAAACGTCGCGCGCGGCGAATGCGGCGAAACTTTGAGCAGTATTTGTACAAGTAATGGAAGAGCAATCTGTATGTTTTCTTCATAAATTAGGTACAGGTGGGGGAATCTCAAGGTTTATTTAGGTTGAATTTTTGAAATCCTTCAATTATGAGTCCGGGGATTTCGCAAAAAAACTCTGACTTTTCACGTAGTTCTTAAGCGTGTTTAATTGAGGGTTTCGAAAATTCAACCTGAACAAACCTTGAGATACTTTTACCTGCACTTAATTTCTGAAGAAAACATACAGATTGCTCTTCCATTACTTGTACAAATACTGCTCAAAGTTTCGCCGCATTCGCCGCGCGCGACGTTTTTGAAAAACGATTGCAAAAACTATTTTCTTCAAAAACAAAGTACTCTTAGGAAACTTCGGCACACAAGCGACATGATTAGGTAGCAATTCGATCTTTTAATATGATAGCGTTCTCAGAATTCAAAAAAGTCTTCATTCAACAAAGTTACATGCATCGGACGCTTTTTTGCCAAGTTTGCCAGATGCTCCCCGTTTTTAAAAAACTTAGCGCGGGTATTGTATGACATTCTCAATGGGAAGGCACAGCTACGAATTTCTTTCTTTTCATTTCATTTCTTTATTACACGGTAGAACCGTGTGAAAGACAAACAACAAAATGAAATACCGAACAGCAAGCCAAAGAGAATAAACATAGTAGCAGAACAATCAAGCAAATGGATAAATTGACCATGAAGCATACACAGGCACCATGAAGGAATGAGATCCAATAAACATCACTCCTGGGACAGCAGATAGCTCTCAAGTGCCTTCTTGAATTGAGTGAATTTCCCAACTACCAACCCTGACCGAAGTAATTTTTTAAAGGCAGTGTTCACGAAGAAAAAGTTTCCCCTTTTTTGGCTAAAACGTAAGCTTTGGGTCCCTATAAGAAGATTAAGAACGGAAGTGCGACGAAAAACGGCCGGTAAGTGGGTGAAAATCTCGTGGGCCAGCCGACCCATTGGGCCACTCCGCCCACGTCCTATAACAGTTCCCCTGAATTTGTGGTTAAATGAGCGGTGGTTTCCGATCAAAAGCCCCGTTCATCCCTTCATTCTCAACGTCTCTCTTTACTCAGGTCGGCTCGCACACATCGGCTGCAAAAAACGGGAGTTACAAGCCTCGGACAACTCGTCCACAATTTTCCCTTGCTGAATTTCGAGGGGCCATAACTCCGTTTCCAGGGGGTCTTGTACTATTCCAGGGACATCATTGGAATCAGCATGGGACCGTTTTCAAGATAGGCGGAAAAACAGAAAAACGACTTTTATCGTGAACACTGCCTTTAAACTCAGACCCCGCCCTGTTGGCATGAAGCATACACTTTCGCCGTATATCGTTGTCTCTAACCTCCACTGCACACCCACACGCGAGAGAATCTCGGGAAATTTGGAGTTTTTGCGTGTAGCCCTTGAGGTAAGCAGAATGGCCACACCGTAGACCTGCGAGAGTTGCGCGGGAGCGCCTGGAGAGGTCGGCTTCCATATCATCGACTCGAGTGGGCACACCGCCAAAAATAGGATTGGGTTGAGCAGAGGACAGGAAGACAGCAACGAATCGTATGTGCTCTGCCATCTCCTACGTGTGGGCCTAAACCCTTTCGCAGTCATTCTTACTTGCTTACCTTGCCTGGTGGGTTTCTTCGGCTTGACCAGCTTATTCACAAGATCTTTGTATTTTTTGTAAGGCAGCTGTGTGTGCTCTTTCGGAATAGACGACCCACTGAAGAATGCAATCAAATTAGCAATTGAGTGGGCATGACCGACAGCTCGGTTGCTCACATCAAACAGCTCAGTTTATCTGAAGAGGTCCAAATTATTCGACGGCTCTAGTGGGACAAACTATTCGACGGCTCTAGTGGGGCAAACATTTCTCATGAAATTTCTCTAGTAGGTCGTCTATTCCGAAAGAGTACCTAGTCGTTGGAACACTATTCGTAGACCAAGAACTACGCTTCAGCCCACAAGCCGAACTCTCAACAATCAGGAGTTCCTTCACTACCATGAGTGAACACATCTCATCACATCCGCCCCTTGTTGATGTTTCATCGTTGAAAAATCATTTTAAGGAACAGTACCGACGTCAACATTAAACACACAACGTCGTAACCTTCATTGAACCGTTGCCTACTTTTCCATCTATGTCATTAATAAAGACAGTTCAACCTGAGGGGTTATTTTTGCTACTACAGTTTCACATTAAGCCTAATTTGCTGATATGAGTCCGGGCGGAGCAAGCAGCGCAG
The DNA here is from genome assembly GCA_029168955.1 of Aplectana chamaeleonis. NCBI lineage: Eukaryota > Metazoa > Nematoda > Chromadorea > Rhabditida > Cosmocercidae > Aplectana > Aplectana chamaeleonis. The sequence goes on along the minus strand of JAPDOI010001693.1, from coordinate 129,718 downwards.
CGGTTGGTCTTGGCAAAGTATAACAGGGATAAGGAGGTTTTGACATAATAAGCCCGATCTGCCGTACTTCGGCCGCCTCAAAATGAGGGAGCTAGGCTATATATAGCAGCCTTTCACATATCGTTTGTCAGTTACTATCGCATACCATGCTAGAGGTTTATTTTTGGATGAGTGTATAAACACGTCCCTCACAAGGGAACTACATTTAGTCATCCTGGCCATTCCAAACGGGATGCTAATGCGCGTTTTTCAAACCTGGCAGCAAGTTAATGGTATCCAACAAAATTTTTAGGGTGTTTTAAAAAAGAAATCCCGGATTGGGCTCAAAACTCTTGTGTGCAAAGGTAATCTAGGGTGCTCAACCAGAACCTGGAGTCCTTTTATCGAAATTCTGAGGTTTACTCTACGTTATGGTAGTCACCACGCCACTTAGGGGCAAAACCCACCTTAGCATTTCGAAAATCGACAAATGTACGATAAATCCGTTTTACCACTCCATATTATCCACGAATACAAATTTTGAGTCGAATCTGAGTCTTTGACCAAATTACCATATAACGCCCCCCCTGTAATCTGTCAAAATCGATAAGCGGACCTCAGATTCGTGTTCGGCACTCCAAGCAACCCCCAGGAAAACAATTTGAGCCATATCTGACGTAGCACTCCGGGAATTTTCAAAAGTCGCGACTTGCAATCAAGCGAATCTTGTCGAAAACTTTGCAAAATTGACAGATAACCCCAGATTCGTGATCAGCGCCTCGAATAACCCACCTGAGAGGTTTTAGAGTCAAATCTGGGACATTTTTTCAAAACGCTTCCAGAGCCCTCTCATTGCCTGTTTATCTTGAAATGCAGAAAACACGGTCCGGCAATAGTCCTCTAATTGGCCCGCTAGTACCGTAGTGTACGTCCACGACGCGTTCTCGGCAGACCCGGGTGTGCACCCGGTGTGCAGGGCAATCGATTCGTCAATGCCTTCACTCGGCCACCCACCCTGCCACCCGGGTCTACCGAGAACGCGTCGTGGACGTACACTGCGGTACTAGCGGGCCAATTAGAGGACTATTGGCGGACCGTGTTTTGTGCAATTCAAGATAAACAGAGTATATAAATAAATGCCCAACAGAAAATCCGTCCAAAACGTCTGTGCAAAATTTGTAAAATGTGCCTTCACCAAACTTTGCTCAGGGGGGAGGGGTATTTTTGGGCGCCGAACAGGATTATGAGGTCCGTTTCCTGATTTTCCAAAGACTAATTTTGGAAGGTACAATTGGTAGTTACAGAAATCTGGCAAAAAAAACCTTTTTTTTCAGATTGGCTTTCGGCAACTGCGAAGACCATAATTGATATTTATGCCAAAAACGGCTCTAGAAAACTACATTTCATTCGGATTGGCCAAGCTGACTGAAAGTGATTCCCTTGTTAGTGAATTTTATCAAATTGAATTGATCACCACGCCAAGTAAAACCAAATCACTCAGAAATTCGTAGCTGCCCACTCTTATAGAGAACCTCATCTCTCGACAGCATTTGTATACCTTCCGGTATTTCACCCTAAAACTTCTGCTTTCATTGTGTTTACACCTTCTAAGGAACATACGTCAACGTAAAGCATTGTTTTCCGATAGGTTTTCACCACAAAATTGTGGCGAAACGCATTTTTAAAGGTCGTCGTCGTTTATGGTGTGTCGTCTGCAGTGGCGCAGGCGAAACACCATAATTGACGTCGGATGTCAGGCGTAGATTTAGCCGCGTGTCATGGGTGTTGATACACGATGGCAACCACCCGCGGAGACTCACCCGTTTATTGATCGCCTTAGGTGCAACTGAAAAATGACGAAACGGTCCCTCAAACAATAAAAAATAGAAAATTGTGTTCTTCTCGATGTCATCGGTCAATTTGTGCAATTTTTAAACACTTGAGTCCGCTGTCAACGGAGTCATCATGAGAAGCAGAAGACAAAAACAGCCTTCGAGATGTTTTGAATTGCATTCGAAACTGTGTCAAATGCATATGATATTAATAACTACAGGTAAAGGTGCGAAATGTCACGGTTGTCTTCAGCAGATTTGCCGAACTCAGACTCTGCGGGGGGTGGGGGGGGGGCAAGCGCCGGACAAGAGAGCCCGTTTTCGACTTGGGGGAGCGACAGCGTAGGCCTCCCCCGAGGGGGGCTTCAGGGGAGGTCCCTGCTCTCCTCTGGCGCTTTTCTCCCGGATAGGAAGAGAGAGAAAAGATGGGAAGAAGTCGTAGAAGGTAGTTTACGACAATAGAGGCCAGAGAGGGCATAGTAGGCCAAACGCACATATCGTCATTCAGGCAGCGTCCATACGTGGCGAGAGCGGGCGTTCCCGCTGTTGTGCGCCTCTCGACGCTCATCAACGCTGCCTGCAAATTACCACAGGCAAACACCCCTGCCTCGTGTTGATTCGATTGACAACGTTTGATCGGGTGATCAATCGCTCGAGTCGGCGCAACGGCTGATGATTTTCCACGGTTTTCAACTTCCGTGGTGGGATTATGGAAAACAAGGGCAATAGTTCTGCAATAGGTTCAATGTCTCCTACTTTAGGAAGTGAGCAATAAGCTAGAAACTGGCTGCTTCCTTTTTTGAGCTGGCGTAAGCGAGCGGGCGGGAGTGTGCGAGAGGGAGCGCGCGTGAGCGGCAAGCAAAACGTGTGCCCTTAATGAACATCGATTTTGCGTAATCGCACGCTTTGGCCACGTATGGACGCTGCCTCACGTCAAGTTTTGTCCCGATTTGGCGTGATTTCTCCTGTGATCTATCACGTGCTCAACCGGTATAAAAGGCGCCTCACCTCATAGAGAGCCGCATTCGGTCCAACAGGGCCGGCCCTGGACGGGGACTTCAAGTCCTGTTAGAAAGGGATATTTTTGGAGGAGAGAGGCGACGCTTTCCGGGGGGGGGTGACGTCACTGCTACGGGGCCGTGACGTCACAGCTCCGGGACAGTGGCTTCAGTGCTCCGGGGCCGTGACGTCACTGATCCGAGCCGTGACGTCACTGCTCCGGGACCGTGGCTTCAGTGCTCCGGGGCAGTGACGGGGGCTTCAAGGCAGTGACAGGGGTTCATCAAGGCAGTGACAGGGGGCTTCAGGGCAGTGACAGGGGGCTTCAAGGCAGTGACAGGGGGCTTCAGGGCAGTGACGGGGGGGTCCGATCAAGCCAAATTGTCACTTCGGAGGTCGCCCCCCCCCCCCCGATTGGGGGGGGGGGCAAGCGCCGGTGCCCGGAGGGTTGCCCCCCTGAAGAGCTGCGCTAGCCCCCTCCAGTGTATGAGAATATTGCACCTTTTGTAGGCTGCGCCAGTTTAGAAGGTAATTAGCGTGGTCAACAGAAAGTTCACTCGTAAATAGACGATAATAAGGCTTGATATTAAGTTTATTCCGCATTTTAACACACTTTTTGAATCAGAATGACGCTGCGAATCGAATGGTGCTATCATATTTTCAAAATAACTGCTTTGAAAAGAGTTTGAATTCATTGAATTTGAGAAAAATTGAAAGTAGGTCAAGAATCGGACTGATCTCGACTATGCATACATTTTTGAAATCAGCATGACAATACGAATGCACTGAAGTTTTAAAATTTCGAAAACATCTACATTCTTTGAAAGATTTTGACTCTTTTATGAGAAAGTAGGTCATAACCAGGGTCGAAACTTTGTTTTTTCTCCAACCTGAATACACTTTTGTAATCAGCGCGACGAGACAAATCGAACGGTGTTCTGAGATTCCGAAATCGCTCACTCTGAACCAAACTTCGTTTCCGACTCGCTATCGCGTCGCCGACGCGTTTTGGGACACATGTTGTGAGCGGTATTGTATCAAAGCAAAATCACGAGTGATATGGAACAAACTGTTGGTTTTACTTCACTTAATACGTGAAGACCGCGGCATTTCAGCTTCCGAACGAGCTTTTACTGCTTGCCTTATCACGCGTGATTTTGTTTCGATATGTTCTACGCATAAGCTCATACAATGCGATCTCTCGTTTTGTATATATATATATATATATATATACAGTGCGGTCGGCTGCCAAGGGTAAAAAGGCGGCGGCGGGCGGCGGCGGCCGCCGTTTTTGTGCGGCGTCCAATTCAGGAACGGTTTACCGTGTTCAACGACTTCCCCGGTTGATTCTGTTTCTGTGACACTTTCGAGGCAGCCCTGCGATTCTGCCAAATAAGTTTGAAGAAATTTCGAAAAGTTTGAAATTTTTCCGATAAATTGAACTGAAAGGATGACGAGTCTTCAGAAGCTCATAAACATTTCCAAAACGAGGGCTTATGATCAAAGAAATTTGTAAGTGATACAAAACATGCAGTATACCGTGTATAAAACATTTTGTCAGAAAACTGCGAGCTGGAAATAAAAATAATCTGGATGAAAATTACAATACAGCAATGCAGAGCTCGATTGAAATCAATTTTCGGCTCAGACAGGCCTATGCTGATTGAAATGTTATAATGATGACTCAAATGATTTATATGCACAACCACGAATACACCCAAAAATTTTCTGGTTGAACGGGCATTTTTGAAAAAAAATTCGAAAAATAGTGTTTTTTTTTTAGGAAATTCAGGGTCTATTTAAAGACCCTAACAAATCTGCTGCTTTGTTTTGATTTATGATTTGTTTAGAGCTAGGCACGTGACACCACCAGTGAGTTATCTGGCCATTTTCGATAGCTGATTTCCAAATTATCATTCACTCAACATTGTTCCGCGAGACGTGACCAGTTTTTATGAGGTCCTCGAGTGTATAGCTCCTGTAAAAAAGATTTTTCGAAGAAGTTAGCTATGAAAAAGTCCATGTGGGCATCAACAAAAAATAGCAGAATATAAGAAACACGAAAACGAGGAAATTTGTTTTTTTTTCGAATTTTCCCATTTTTCGTTGTTTTTCTGTTGTGTTTCAGCACTTATTAAAAAGCTTCACTGTGCAATGCAGCGACGATAACTCTGCTTTCTGATGAGGGCACCCATTTCTACATTATAAATCAGTTTGAGGCCAAAAGATAGAAAAATGGGTGAGAAATTTGTTTTCAAAAATTGCTTCGCGCTCACTCTAGGGGCATTTCTTTCATATCCAGATTTATCTGGATTTATGAGAAGAAATGGGTTATGATACTCCAGCAAAAGTTTATTCGCGTTTCAGTGAACATTTCTGAAACCCATGTAGAAGTTTTCATAGAAAACGATTCAACTTCGGTTTTGCAAAAAATAATGACATCAAAAGTTCAATATTTGCACCGATGTCAAACGATTTGTGTCTAAGCTTTACAAACGCGCTTGTCACATGTAAAAGAGAAAAAGGATTGCGATTGAACCTCACAGTGTGGACGAGTTTACCTAAGTGGTAATGAAAAAAACAGGAACTAAACACAGCTGGTCATGCTGAAAACTATTTTCTTCAGAGTATATTGATCCCAAATCAGTCTATATCGTGATAATGAAGCGAATTGCTCACACACAGAATAGTAATGAGCCAAGCCTCTAAATAGGCAACAAAGAAAATCTCAAGAGTGGATGCGAAAATATTTGATTTTTTCGTTGATGGAGTTCTGAGCTCAGGGTCCGATCTGGGCTCACTATTGACAAATGACTGTCATTAGAGTGAAATCGACGAAATTCGAGCTCTCTCACAAAACCACCCGAATAACATTCATATCCATAGAAACAACTCACACGCCAAATTTTGTTAGAAAAGTGCTTCGGAGAGGGAAGATTTGCACAGAAAACGACCAACGTTTTTACAGAAAACTAAATTTGAAAAAGTATGAATCCGCCTATCCAGCAACGATTCTTTCACGCTAGCGTACAGATGCGAATATGTAGGTTGTGGCAAATATCATAGCTCCTCTGAATGTGCCCTAGATTCCTGCTGGCATCGATATGCCCTCGTCCGGGTAATTACGAACTCCGCACCTCCAGTTGGACGTGTCAGGGCACTACAACCCAATGCCAGGAGGAATCTAGGGCACATTCAAAGTAGCTATGATATTCGCCACAATCTACTTCTTCGCATCTGTACACTAGCGTGAAAGAATCGTTGCTGGATCGGCGGATTCATATTTTTCCAAATTTTGCTTTCTGTGAAAAAGTTGGTCGTTTTCTACGCACATCTTACCTCTCCGAATCACTTTTCAAAAAAAAAATTGGCGTATGAGCTTTTTCTATGTATATGAATGTTGCTTGGGTGTTTTTGTGAGCGAGCACGGATTTCGCCGATTTCATTTTAATGACAGCCATCTGTCAATAGTGAGCCCAGATCGGACCCTGGGCTCATAATTCCATCAACGAAAAAATCCAATATTTTCGCATCCACTCTTGAGATTTTCTTTGTTGCCTATTTAGAGGCTTGGCTCATTACTATTCTGTGTGTGAGCAATTCGCTTCATTATCACGATATAGACTGATTTGGGATCAATATACTCTGAAGAAAATAGTTTTGAGCATGACCAGCTGTGTTTGGTTCCTGTTTTTTTCATGACCACTTAGGTTTACTCGTCCACAGTGTGAGGTTCATTCGCAATCTTTTTTCTCTTTTATATGTGACAAGCGCGTTTGTAAAGCTAAAACACAAATTGTTTGACATCGGTGCAAATATTGAACTTTTGATATCATTATCTTTTGCAAAACCGAAGTTGAATCGTTTTCTATGAAAACTTCTACATGGGTTTCAGAAATGTTCATTGAAACGCGAATAAACTTTTGCTGGAGTATCATAACCCATTTCTTCTCATAAATCCAGATAAATCTGGATGTGAAAGAAATGCCCCTAGAGTGAGCGCGAAGCAATTTTTGAAAACAAATTTCTCACCCATTTTTCTATCTTTTGGCCTCAAACTGATTTATAATGTAGAAATGGGTGCCCTCATCAGAAACCAGAGTTATCGTCGCTGCATTGCACAGTGAAGCTTTTTAATAAGTGCTGAAACACAGCAGAAAAACAACGAAAAATGGGAAAATTCGAAAAAAAACAAAGCTTCTCGTTTTCGTGTTTCTTATATTCTGCTATTTTTTACTGATGCCCACATGGACTTTTTCATAGCTAACTTCTTCGAAAAATCTTTTTTACAGGAGCTATACACTCGAGGACCTCATAAAAACTGGTCACGTCTCGCGGAACAATGTTGAGTAAATGATAATTTGGAAATCAGCTCTCGAAAATGGCCAGATAACTCACTGGTGGTGTCACATGCCTAGCTCTAAAGAAATCATGAATCAAAACAAAGCAGCAGATTTGTTAGGGTCTTTAAATAGACCCTGAATTTCCTAAAAAAAACACTATTTTTCGAATTTTTTTTCAAAAATGCCCGTTCAACCAGAAAATTTTTGGGTGTATTCGTGGTTGTGCATATAAATCATTTGAATCATCATTATAACATTTCAATCAGCATAGGCCTGTCTGAGTCGAAAATTGATTTCAATCGAGCTCTGCATTGCTGTATTGTAATTTTCATCCAGAGTATTTTTATTTCCAGCTCGCAGTTTTCTGACAAAATGTTTTATACACGGTATACTGCATGTTTTGTAACACTTACAAATTTCTTTGATCATAAGCCGTCGTTTTGGAAATGTTTATGAGCTTCTGAAGACTCGTCATCCTTTCAGTTCAATTTATCGGAAAAATTTCAAGCTTTTCGAAATTTCTTCAAACTTATTTGGCAGAATCGCAGGGCTGCCTCGAAAGTGTCACAGAAACAGAATCAACCGGGAAGTCGTTAAACACGGTAAACCGTTTCTTGAATTGACGCCGCACAAAACTAGCCGGCGCCGCCTGCCGCCGCCTTTTTTACTCCTTGGCAGCTGACTGCACTGTATATATATATATATATATATATATATATATATATATATATATATATATATATATATATATATATATATATATATATATATATATAAATATATATATATATATATATATATATATATAAATCGCGCTCTTTCTGAAACGCATTATTACTCAGATGCAGGGTTTGTGACAAAAACCGGTTTTTATCATGAAAGTGTATATCTGGTTCCAAAGTGATGGAAATAAGCAAAAGCTCTTATCAATAGTTGGTTCAAACTGGACTGCCAAATCATACTTTCAACTATTTCACTACATTTCCCGAAAACATAATTATTCTACGCCAAATCATTCTCTAGAATATTTCAAAACTCTTTTCATTTTTCTTTACCTTTCACATTTAACGGAGTATATTTCAAATTTTTCGAAAAAATGGCCATGCCAAATCTTCACTTTTGCCAGGAACCTAAACTTTCAGGAATTACACTTATTTTTCCTAAAGGTTTCCTTTCTAACAGGATTTATGCCTGGTGGTGTTAATTCAAAGTAAACCCACTGATGCCCTGCCTCCCCCCCCCCTCCTATGACGTCTTGCGCACACCAACTGATGTCCTGCACACTTTCTGTGACGTCCTGCACACTCCCACTGATGTCCTGCACACTTTCTGTGACATCCTGCACACTCCCACTGATGTCCTGCACACGTTCTACGGCGGCTTGCGCACTCCTACTAGGGTCCCGCACACTATCTACGGCATTCTGTGGCGCACTTCTGAATCACACCGTGCAGCGTTCCAAAGAGTACTTCCGAGATCCCGCCGTGTTGATTGAAGCGTTGCCCCGTCTCAGGGAGCGTTCAATGCTGAGCAAAAGCCTATCAGTAACAGTGTTTATTTCATTAGTTCATTGTTACGAATGAGTAAACGTCGGTTGGTTTATAATAACATGTTTACGTGTTTTTGTCTTTCTTAACCCTCAATTTTGAGTTTCCGCAAAAATTGAGCTACAACTTTAAAATTTTACAGGAGCTAGGTGCAATCCTTTTTTGCAAGATGAACCTTTTTTTCGACCGAAATCACGTGATTTTCACAATTTTTTTCGAATCTCAGGTAACCACTCGGGACCTTTTTTTGAACAGTTATTCAGCTTTCTAAAGTATATTAAATGCAAAAAGAACGGTTTTCCTACGTTCACTTTGGACCCTGATACTGAGATCAGGGGGTTGCGCGATGGCGAATCAAAGCCAAATCTGTTAAGCGCTTCGCGTTCACCACAATTTGACAAAACCAAACCTTTCCAGCTAGATCGCTATGGAGCGATTTTGAGCTAAACACGCGGTAGGCTTGAAGCGGATAGGGCCGCAGTCATAGTTGGCCGATCGGCGTAGCCAGCCCGGTCGATGATCATGAAAGACATGAATGAGGTGGGGTGGAAAAAACACCCAATGTGGGTCACCCGACCCATGTTCACATGATTAAAGATAGGAAATGAATGATATCGTTGCACATAGACTCTGTTTCATTCCAAGTGAACTCATGTTTTCGGTTATCACAGCGCGGAGCGGTGGCTTTTTCGTCGAAACCTCCTTATCACTAGTTATATTTCACCGAGGCCCACCGCTCCGCTGCTGGTGATAATCGAAATCAACAGGTCACTACGGCTGTACCAGAGTTTAACTCATTCATATTCACCGCGTCAGCCACAGCTGGCTACACCGGGCGGTTTTTACAACCTCCGTTGTTCATGATTTTCATACGTATCGACCGGGGTTGGGCACGGCAGGATGCGGCGATTTTTCAACCAACTCTGACAGGGGCCTAGCTCCCTCATTTTGATACGGTCAAAGTAGGGCGTATCGGGTTTATAATGTGGAATCATCCTTATTTTGCTATGACCGACCGCTCCGCCGTTTGCACCGCCCGGACTCATCTGAGCAAACTAGACTTTGGTTGTTGCTGATTAAAAAAACTCGTCGAAAGCCAGCCATGTTGGGCTGTTTCAACTTGTTTGAGCGTGACCCCTACCCCAATCCCCACCCCACTCCCAACTTTTGCTTATTTCCATCACTTTGGAACCAGATATACACTTTCATGATAAAAACCGGTTTTTGTCACAAACCCTGCATCTGAGTATTGATGCGTTTCGAAAGAGCGCGATTTATATATATATATATATATATATATATATATATATATATATATATATATATATATATATATATATATATATATATATATATATATATATATATATATATATATATATATATATTATATATATATATATATATATATATATATATATATATATATATATATATATATATATATATATATATATATATATATATATATATATTCATTGCATGAGGGAGTCATGTCAGACAAGTAAAATAAAAAACAGAAAACCAAGAAAAACCTAAAACTATAATGCGACGACAGCAAAATAAAACAAAAAAAGGGATAACTCTTGTGCAGCGCTTCACGTCGAACTCAGATAGCTGTCCAACATGCATTTGAACACCCTTATATTTTGAGAAACAGACATTTTTTACTATGTTTAAAGGCAGTGTTCACGATGATTTAAGTTCCCGAGTTTTTCACATAAAACGATGAGTTGGCCTCCAAGTGTTACCCGAATTACGAAGAAACGGCGAGAAACGCATTAAAACGTCGCATTTCAGTGACATTATTCTATAACATGGATTAGTTGTCCGGTTGGATGAACATGTTCATGGTGGTTGTCACCGGTATAAAATGGGGCTAGTCAGAAATGGAGGAATATTTTAGGCAAAAAAGTATTAGTTAGGGTCCGAAGGAAAGCACGGAGCAATAGAGAATAGAGAATTGCAATGGACGGGTCCGCAAAAGATTTCATTGTCACAACAAACACTCCCTGTGATACTTAAAAGGCGGGCTGATACTTAAGGATTTCGGGTACTTCCCGTGCGTTTTTCTCAATTTCTTCGTCATTTTAGTTCTACCCGGGGCAACTTAGTCAATATAGTGAATAATCTCAAGAAGGAAGATTATCGTGAACACTGCCTTTAATAAAATCTGACCCAGCCCTCACAGAAAAGAAGTGCGATCGACTCCTGAGCCTAGCTCTAGGAATTACCAGTTTTTGTGAACCACCTCTGGTGATTGAATTTTTCAATGACCAAAACTCATTCAATTTTAAACCGCAATTACCTGCAGTATTTTGTGGAACATAATGAGGTCGAATTTACGCCTTCTGAGCGCTAGCGAGCGCAAGTCAAAGCTCTGGTTACGCTCTTGAGAATGGGGAATGCTATCGTAGGAAAAACCTTTGGTTCTAATCACTAGTTCTCTAGTAAAACTGTTCTGGACGCTCTCGAGTTTTGCTATGACCTGTTTTTTGTATGGACTGAATATTACCGTTCCGTACTCGAGCAGTGGTCTAACATAAGTTTTGAATGCCCTGAGCAACACGGCACTGTTATTTGTGGACAGAGCCCTAAACAAATTGTATACAACCTTCGTAGCTTTTCCTGCTATTCGTTCACAATGCGCATCAAAACTGAGATCACTAGTTACGAGGAACCCTTGATCTTGGATCTGTTCAACTTTCTGATTTTGGTCACCTCTGATTTCATAATTAGTTCGGTTGTTATTCGATCCAATGTGCAAAAGTTTCGTTTTCTCGTTCGATAGCGGCAACCCCCAATCATCAGCCCACTGACGAACCAGATTGATCGTGGGTTGCAGTGCGAGAGAATCCTCAGGGTTTACGACTGATTTATATATTTTAAGATCATCAGCAAAGGAACAACATTTGACATTATTGGAAGTTATTAGTGTGGGTAGTTCATAAGTGTAGATGTTGAAGAGAATCGGTGAAAGAACCCCGCCTTGAGGAACACCACTCATTGCTAGCCGAGGAGTAGACAAGGTTGTATTAATCCGCACCCGAAAAGATCTACCTGAGAGAAAGGAGCGCATCCAAGCAATAATTCTAGGATGCAGACCAATGAGGTTCAATTAGTGGATTAGTCTTTCGTGCGAAACGCGATCAAAGGCTTTAGAAAAGTCAAGATAGACTACATCGAGGGGATTACCCTCATCTAGAGCAACAGTCCAGTCATTCATGGACTGCAGCATTGCCGTGTCAGTAGATTTACCTTTCTGAAGGCCATGTTGGAAATGTGAAATAATTGAGTGTTCCTCGAGGTGGGCTTCAATTCTTTTTTGAGGATTTTCTCGAAAATTCTAGCAGGTATCGACGTTAAACTGATAGGACGGTAGTTTTCCGCGGCAGTATAAGGCGGTTTTTTGGGGATAGGCGTGACAATTGCAGTTTTCCACCTTGAGGGCACTTTCGACCTCATGAAGCTTAGGTTGAATATATGTTCAAGCGGACCTGCAATCACCTGAGCAACTGATTTGAGAAATAGTTGAGGGATATTGTCCGGAGGTTCCGAGAGAGATGATGGCCATTTAGACAGTAAGGTATAAATCTCGTCTGCAAAAAACCATGCCGAATATTTCATTTGGGGGAAGAGTGGACTTGAAGACAAACAATCGAAAGTTTCTGTGTCATGTTTGTATACTTTCTCAAAAAGGCAAGCAAATAGTTCAGCTTTTTCAATATCTTTCCTGATTACGGCGCCATCTTCTGCGACAATCAAGCCCATCTTACGCTTTTGCTTAAGCTTGCTGTTGAGAAATTTGAAAAATTTGTTTTTATTCTGAGATTCGATTACCTTTTTCTCAATGGAACTATTAAATTTCTTCAGTCTTTTCTCAAATATTCTACTCAGCTCTCTAAATTTGTTCCAGCTCTCAGGAGAATTGTTGGCTACCGCATCATCCCACGCCTGCGATTTTTTGGAGAAAAGTGTTTTTAGATAGTGTGGCAGGTTGAGTTTATGGGGTAGGACCTTTTCGACCGGGACAAACAGATCAATGCAGTGATTAAGAATCGATATGAACATTTCATATTTTCCGTTTACGGTGGGAGCGTTGTGAAGAGAGCCTAACCAGTCAACTTGGGAAAGGTAAGAATTTATCACGCCATAGTTCGCTTTTGAAAAATTCTGTTTTAGGACAAACTGAGTTTCTTGTTTGGGTAGCTCTAAATCAAACCGTATACATGAATGGTCGCTAGAACCCAGTGGAGATTCAACCTTTAAATTATTAACCAGATTTGACTCAGGGCTTAGAACGAGATCTAAGATATTGTTCCCTAGGGTGCATTTACGGACATGTTGGGTTAATTTATGATTGTCACAAAGTTCCAGGAATGCTTTAGACAGAGAACAGGAAGCGGTGGGTTTCCCAGTGGAGATCCAGTCGATGTCGGGCATATTAAAGTCACCAATTATTAGGCATGTTCGGTCACAAGATATTGAATCACTAAGCGCTTTTACCAAAACATATGCACTGTGTGCAGGACAGGAGGGGGCTCTGTATACAACGATAATACGCAATACCTGAGATTCAAGGAATAAGTCACAACAAATTAACTCGTAAGCGTCAGAAACAGATTCTTTGAAAACTGTAGACGGGAAAAACACTTTCTTAAGCAACAGTGCGACTCCACCTCCTTTTTTACGTGTGCGGTCACATCTGAGTACGTCGTATTGAAAACAGATTTCACCTAGAAGTGGTTCAGTATCAATTGTAGAATTACACCAGGTTTCTGTGAGGGCGACTAGGTCGAAACTTAAATGATTGAGAGCAAAAGTTAGCGCATTCCGGTTTCTCACCATAGAACGGACTCAGAAGTTCGCCGTTGTCTACAGGACGTCGATCCGCACAGAACGAGTCACCGCTGGCGAACAGGCAGCTCTACGCGGGGCCGTCCCGGTTTGCTGTTGAGCAGGGGACGACGGGCTGTTAAACAGCCCATCGACCAACAATCCCGCAGAGTGCCACAATTCGATGCAGACCGAGTTGTTGTCTACAGGACGACAAATCGGGATGTCTACGGCGGTGCAGGTCGATGGGCTGTTCTACAGAACTTTCGCGAGGAGGGGTGTTGGTGGCGTCCATCAATCAATGTATCACGAAGATTGTGCCGTCCGAATTCTCATTTTCGGTTATGTTAGAAATGCGATTCGTTTTTTTTGTTGATGGTGTAGGCTTCTGTAATATTTCTTCTCATTTTTCGATTATGTGAGATCTGTGATTCGTTTTTTAATAACGTCTTTCCGTGAAAGGGGTGTTGGTGTCCTGCTGAGAGGGGACCTCGCGGAGTTCCCCGTGTGGACCTGAAGGGTTCCTTGGTTTCAGCAACAGTCTTCGTAGGCAGAATTTGGTTTTTTACGTCCGTTTATGTGTGTCATTTGCGTCTTCGTTCTAGAATGTTTAGAGGAATCTCTGATCATTCGGTGGTGTTTATTTACCCTGATTCCCATCCATGTTGTCAATACTCGAGAGAGGTAAACGTAGCTAGAAGAAAATTGTAGCTTAAAAAAATAAGCGTATTTAGCCGATATCACATTTTCTGGTTAAAAAGGAAAGCCATTTCAGCGTAGTCCGGAATGATAGAAATGGAGTACATTGCTGCGTGCCCAAAAAATCGCCCCATTCAATGCGGGTCGAATATGTATCCAACTCGAGTCACCACACCCATTGAAAGGGTATATTGCAGGGATACGTGCTCCAAACAGCACCACGTGAAAAAAAATTAAAGGGAGGAGCACGTGTTGCAAAATTTAATCGCAGGAGCACGTGCTGCAAGGTAGTCCAGTGTTATCGTAGCAGCACACCGACATGCAAGTCGGCCAGCTCGCCGAGCGCCACCTGGGGCCGCGAGTGGTTGGACGAGGTCTCCAGCGGCTGGGAGCAAAGCAAAGCACCGCAAACTCGGGCAATTGAATCAGCTAGGCTGCCGTTTTTTACGGAGTATTCGAATTTCGAATATCATTCGGAAGTCCGTTTTCGAAATATTCGACTAGAAAATTTGACTTCGAAAAGTCGAGTATTCGAAAAGTGTCATTTCCGAATAATTCGAAAACCCGAATATTCAAAAATTGCGAATTCTCGAGTTATTCGAAAACTGACTATTCGAAAAGTCGAATATTTGAAGAGTTCAAGTTTTCGAATCATTCGATAAACTCGAATTTCAAATTATTCGAAAATTTGGGTATTCGAAAAAAAATTAGCATAGTAGCGAGGGCATCCTCGCAAGGTACTCCATTTTTCTCATTCCGCACTTATCTAAAATGGCTTTCTCATCAAGTAGTGTATAACGATTGTGACTAAGCAGTATAGTGTTTTCCGCATAAGGACGCCATTATTAAAATAATGTAACAGTTTTTCCCTAAAAAATTTCGTTGAGAGGGTCCAATTTCTCTGTTCCGGCTAAATTAGAACCGAAATAGAGAAAATCGAGCTTCATTATCAAGTTTCTTAAGGAGATAAACCCCTTAACGATTGGTGACGTCATAAGGAGGCTGATGCTTCACTGGGATGGTAATATCAGGTCTACGGGATGTTGATAGGATGCGAACGCGGAATCGGGGATGGAGACCCTCCTCCGATGAGATGCCTACAGTAAAAGCTTTTCCGCTGACAGTTTGTCTACGGCACCATGGAGGGGGCCAACGGGCAGTTCTCGAGGGGCGATTTCTGCCCTTTTCGGGTGTCTACAGGGAGCATTGCGTGAGGTGACATCTCATTCGTGCCCTGTAGACAACGGCGAACGTCTGAGGATGTTTGAAACAAGGCAAGCAATTCTGGAATGATCATGTTTCCGACGATCAGCTGCTAGTTTGACTGGACAGGGGTTTCAAAAGATGACGACTCATAATTACTGTCAGCAATGATTACAGGTGACTGTTGCGAAATACTTACTGCCTCAGTCGGCGTTGCGAGAGATTGCGAAATAGTTACAGAAGGGGTACGTCTGGTATGGTGACTCATCTCACTGCGCTGCGCACGCCGCGCCACCCTCTCGGCATACGCTCTATCCCTTTCCTCCCTGGTGAGGGAGTGCCTTTTATAGACTTTGGGAATAGAGTAATGCTTGAGACCAGGTGCACGATTTACGACAAGTTCAGCGAAATAAGACGACGGTAGAACAACTTTTAATAGATTACGAGACTTATGATGGGGCGGTACCATGCGATATACTGATACGGGAAGACACTGAACATTAAGGTAATCGAGCACATGGTGCACAGCAATGTAATCATTGATAGCACGAGCGGTAGATTGGTGCGAAAAGTCTCAGGGAGGCCAACAATAACGACCGAGCGTTTGCGCTCAAACTCTTCGAAAGAATCATTATTAACAATACGAGGAGATGAAGTGACAGAATGATTATCGATCGACTTATCAGATGATAGAGAAGAGTTGACAGCAGGTGGAGCCTTTAGGGCAGCCTTAAGCTGTTCGTTCTCAGCTGTCAAACTAGCGTTTTCATCTTCCAACTCACGGTTCCGACAGATAACTGCATTCAGCTTGTTGCGGTCCTCCAGCAAGATGGCGATCACTGAACGCAAATGTAGTGGTAGAGACTCGTCGTGCAGGAGTAACTTGACATCACGATCGAAGGAATCGATCTGCATTCTTGGCGTGGAGTCGAGACGCAGGTGGACCACGCGACGCTCATCAGCAGATATAGGAATTTGAGGAGTATCCATGACAGGCGATCAGAGCAGTAGTTTACGAATTTGAAATGTTAATCAATTCAGAATATTCATCAGAATCGGGAAAAGTCGATGAGTTTGAATACGGATCGTTCGACGCAGACCAATCGATGAACCGACAACTCGCCGCGCCGGCAGAGGCGAGATTTGATTGGGAGCGATACATACTAGAGTGAGGATCGAATATTCGAGTTCGAATAAATATTCGAATTTTTCGAACGAATTTTTATTCGAACATTCGAATATTCGAAAAGTGTGAATATTCGAACATTATTCGAATTCGGCTATTCGCAAAAGGTGAAAATTCGAACATTATTCGAATTCGACTATTCGCAAAAGGTGAATATTCGAATATTATTCGAATTCGACTCATCGGAAAAGGTGAATATTCGAATATTATTCGAATTCGACTATTCGGAAAAGTTGAATATTCGAATATTATTCGAATTCGACTATTCGGAAAAGGTGAATATTCGAACATTATTCAAATTCGATTATTCGCAGAGGTGAATATTCGAACGTTATTCGAATTTGAATACACGAGCTGATTTAACAAAAAATATGAAAATGAGCTCTAATGTATAAAGGAATCGACATACCTTTCAAGACTGAATTCATTTTATTCACTACTCCATTGTTCCATTTTTCCCAACGCAAGAGCTAAATTTTTTCCCCACACCGTCTGATGAGGCTACTAGGACGGTTCTAACAGGGGGAGCCACATGGCAATCAAACTTGGCCACGCCCATTTTTTCATGCCGCCGCGCAATGATAACACCAACCATAGCTTCGTTAGGTGGAGCCATGTTGTACTCCACCAACCTTCACCCCTGGGCAGTGAAGTGGGGAGCCTTTACCATTGGGAGAACCGGTGACAACCAATGAAACGCCCCGATAAAGAATGAAAGTGACCCAACACTCATGCAAGTCATTTTCAAGATTCAATGGGTGTCACTGCCGATTTTTCGTTCATAACTTTTTTCTGCTCAAAGATAGACCTTTGGTGAAAGTTGTTCTCAGTATTCACATACAATTCTGCATTGAAACGCTTTCAGTTTTGAAAAATAAGTTCTCCTTCTTTCAGCCGAATTCAGTTTATAAAAAGCAATTTTTAGCCTGAAAATATTTGTTTTTCGTTCATAACCTTTTTGTGATTAGAGAGACCTTTGGTGAAGCTTGTTTTCAAAATCTCAATGGAATTCTGCGTCAACTTGTGCTTCCAGTTTTGGAAAGTATTTTCTCGATCCTTAGGCCTAATCCATTTTACGACGCACCGGTTTTTCGCCTATAACTCTTTAACCTCTAAAGATAGGGTTTTGGTGAACGTCGTTTTTGAAACCTACGTAAAATTCTGAATCGAATGACATATCGGGTTCCTAACTTTGCTTGCTCCATAAGCCAGCCAGGTCAGTGGAGCCGAGCTCTATAGTTATCTCCATGGGGTGCTCTCGCCTCTATGGTGTAAGTAGGAGACGCAGAGTTCTCATGGAGCCTACAACTGGGCTCGGCTTCACCGACCTGGCTGACTTAAGGGGCAAGCAACGTTAGGAACCCGATATATCATTCGACGCCGAATTTTACAGAGATTTCAGAAACAACCCTAACCAAACCTTATCTTCAACGGTTAAAGTTATAGGCGAAAAACCGGTGTTTCGTAAAATGAGTTAGGCTGAAGGATCGAGAAAATATTTTTCCAAACTGGAAACGCTATTCGATGCAGAATGTTATGTGGATTCCGAAAACGATCTTTACGAAAGGGCTGCCTTTTAGGGTAAAAAAGTTATGGACGAAAAACTGATTGCTTTTAGTGAAAGAAACGTTAATTCATAAATTGAAATCGGCTGAGAGATTGGGAACGTATTTTCTCAAATTGAAAACACTATTTGACGCAAAATTTAATGAAGATTTCGGAAAGAGCTCTGTTCAAAGATCCATCTAAAGGGGTAAAAATTGTATAAGCGAAGAACAGATAGTTTTTCAAAAATAGCTTGAAGAAATTTTCCGACAAATTTTGACTCCAAGACAGCTTAAAGGTAGTTTTCACGATATTCTTCGATTTGGAGATTAATAGCTAAATCGATTGTTTGGCCCCCGGGTAGAACATAAATGACGAAGGAATCGAGAAAAACGCACCAAAGGTCACGAAATCCTTTACTCTCACACCGCCTCTTTACTCTCACAGGAACTGTTCGTGGTGGCAATTAAATCATTTGTGGGTCCGTCTTTTACAATTATTTGCTTTCTGTTGTTTCGTTCTTTTTTTCGGACCCTAACTAGTACTATTTTGCCTGGAATATTCTTCCATTTTCGACTGATCCCATTTTTTTACCGATGACAGTTACCGTGAACATGTTCATACAACTGGAAAACTAGTCCAGGGCAGAGATTAATATCACTGGAATATGACGCTTTAGTGCGTTTCTCGCCATTTCTTCGTAATTTCTGTAACACTCCATCCCCAACGCTTTGTTTTGAGTGGAAAACTCGGAAACGAAAATCATCGTGAACACTGCCTTTAAAGGAAATGTATCATGACCTACACAGATCTTTTCATTAAGAACAGTGAATTTCTAAAGGAGGTCATCTAACGGAAAAAATGTTGTTTCAAAATTAATGATTAAAAATAAAAATACATTGAATGCAAGAAAAAGAGGATTAAGAAAACGTCAAATTTTGAAGTTGCAAGTCTATAGGGAATCTTCACCATTCCCCACTCAGGTATCCTAAACAACCTTCACCTCTCGGACCGTTGTCTCCACCCCAACGAACCTATGACACCAACCCGGGTTTTTCCTTCCCTTCCGAAATCGTTGCGGCGCGGAGAAATAGGGGTGGCCAAGTGGCCGCGATAACAACCTTTGGGGGTGCTAAGCACAGATTTGACATCCGTTTCCGGTGTTACGGAAGGTTGCGGCACAGTGCCGTGGTTTGTCGACGTTTTAGATTTGGCCGTGCTATCTCGCCAGTCAGGCCACTTGTCCACTGCATATGACTACACCAATTTCTTCGCGCCGCAACGCTTCTGGCAGGGGAGGAAACCCCGGATTGGTGTTATACTTGCGCGGCGGCACGGAAAAATGGGCGAGCTCTAGTGGGATGGCAATTGGTACTCCCCCCCCCCCTTCTAGTGATAGCACCGATTTGGCCAAAACTTCCCCAAGAGGCTTTTCTGAGCTGTGGATTAAAAATCTCTTATCCTTTTCTCAATTTTTGAAGGTTTAATGGTTCAGACAAAAACGCGCTCCACGCATCGCTGAAAGCCGCCAGCGGGATAGTGGCCGTGGAGAGCAAAATCCGAAGTTTTGTCGCCCACGGTAGTAGCTATCGCGGGGGAGGTAGCGACTGTCGTGGGCGAGTAGCTGCTTCCTGCCCTGGTGATAAGCCCCTCTGAGCTTTTTGTTTTCAAAAATATGTTCACGCACCGGTGCACGACGCGGCCGCACGCCAACACGCAACCCGGCCAGTGTACCGAGCACCAACTGGGGCCACCAGCGATTGAGTAGGGCCTTCAGCGTTCAGGCGGAGCCAAGTACCGTGAAATTGGGCAATTGAACAGAAGGCATTGCCTTCATCCAAGTCCTGGCTCCGAACCGCGTCGTATGCCTCCCTTGAAAAACCAACGTCTTGAGCGTCCAGCATCTTTTAGGGGGCACTCTTTGCCCGTGATGAGAACGCTCTCGTGTCAGGAGGGCAAGCACTCGCCTACATCGTTTCTCCGGGAAAGTGGGAAGATCGGAGTGAGCGTCGAGCTCCTTTTTATCTGAGAAGGTTTAGGGGTAGGTTCTCTAGGCAAAATTTCAGTCATATCGGAGACTTTAACGATATAATTACCCTATACTTACCGTGATCTTTCGAAGTACCGAAAGTGGACCTCTTATTCATGTTCAGCACCTCGAATAAGCTCCTTAGGCTAAGTTAACGCGGAAAAGTTGATTTTGTAGCATTCTTTGTGTTGTAGCCCGTACAGGTTTGGAGATGAGTCGTGCCTTATTAATTTCATTTGTAGGTGGAAATAAGGCTTTAGAAGAAGAATTCAACTTGTTATTGCCGCTCACTTCGTAGTTGCGCGATATTGCTATGGATGCTTAAATTATTCGTCATTCGAATATTCGAATTTCGAATATTCGTTCGTTCGAAATAAAAAATGAACGAATTTATTCGAAATTCGTTCGTTCGAGATAAAAAATGAACGAATTTATTCGAAATTCGTTCGTTCGAAATAAAAAATGAACGAATTTATTCGAAATTCGTTTGTTCGAAATAAGAAATGAACGAATTTATTCGAAATTCGTTCGTTCGAAATAAAAAATGAACGAATTTATTCGAAATTGGTCCGTTCGAAATATAAAATGAACGAATTTATTCGAAATTCGTTCGTTCGGTCTTTTTTTTAAAAAGTCGTCACTCTAATACATACCTGCCTCACGCGCATGCGTACTAACAGCGGTCAAGTCTTAAAAAAGTTTCGTACTGACCGCGTGACAAAATCAGGCCTTCCGCTTGTGAGTACGTGATAACCGCGGTCAATCCGTGCAACATTTGTACCGACCGCCTGGCAAGACGTACCGATGGCTCGGTCAAGCGTACTAACCGCCTAGCATTGCGTGCTGATCGCCTGACAATGCGTATTGACTGCGTGACAGTACGTATCGACCACGTGGCAGTGCTTACCGACCGCGTTGCAGTGCGTACCGATCGCGTTACAATGCGTACCGACTGCGTGGCAAGACGTACCGACCGCTGCTAGCATTCGAAAATTGTTCGTACCGACCGCGTGGCGATGCCAACCGACCGCGTGGCAATTCGTACTGATCACGTGGCAGTGCGTACCGACCGCGCGACAATGCGTACAGACCGCGTGGCAAGACGTTTCGACTCGGCGATACGTACTAACCGCGTGGCATTCCATACTGACCGCGTGACAGTACGTATCGACCGCGCTAACTTGCGCGCCTACCGCGTGCAAACTGCTATCCAAACCTCTCCCATCCCGCTGTCGGTACGCAACTTTTCCGCCTCGGTCCACCCCATTGTCTGAGGATGTGCGTAATTACGACTAACGACTAACGAATTTCACAACTAACGGGCTCTTTGGGTGTTACGTCTAACGGCTAACGACTAATGAATTGAAAAATATTTTCGTGAGGAATCCCAGAATTCGTTAGAAAATCAATAATCATTCTCATCGGCTCCAACCCAAGGATTACATCAGGAATGATACACATAGCCTAGCTCTCTCATTTTGAGCCGGTAAGGCTTATTGGGCTTCGCTGCCGGAGAACTGGTCCGCGCCTAATTTTTCACCCACAAAAGAACCTCGCACCAACCCGGGGCTTTCCTCCCCTCCCAAAATCAGGACAGTTAAGAGCCTCAAGAAGTGAAACTTCTACTTAAAATCGGAATTTCTATTCGAGTTTAATCCAAGGTATCAGGGCTTACGAAGTCGCTGAGCGGACCAGTTCTCACGTAACCATTGAGCTCATCATGTCTGAAAACCTCCTCATCACTAGAGTGAGGACCGAATATTCGAGTTCGAATGATTAATCAAATTTTTCGAACGAATTTTTATTCGAACATTATTCGAATTCGACTATTCGCAAAAGGTGAATATTCGAACATTCTTCAAATTCGATTAATCGCAGAGGTGAAATTTTGAACGTTATTACAATTTGAATACCCGAGCTGATTTAACAAAAAATATGAAAATCAGCTCTAAAGTATGAAGGAATCGACATACCTTTAAAGACTGATGTCGTTTTCTTCACTACTCCATTGTTCCATTTTTCCGAACGCAAGAGCTAAATTTTTTCCCTACACCGTCTGATGAGGCTACTAGGGCGGTTCTAACGGGGGAAGCCACGGTTTTTTTGGGCGGTTTCTGCGTTCTTGGAACGCACCCCATATCAGAATAGGATTTTTTCCGGTTGGTTTCAGTTGTTGATGACCGCTGTTGCTGGGCGACATGCAGACGCTGCTCTATATTTTCTTCGCACTGTGTGCGGCAACAGCGGCTGTCACCAACTGGTGTTCAGCAGATGGTTGCCTCCTCCGAGAGTTTTTGCCGAGAAATAGCCGCGAAATGGCCGCATTCTGCGTGATAGCCGCGAAATGGCCTCATCCCGCGTAGTAGCCGCGAAGTAGCCGCGAAATGGACGCTAAATGATGCCGGCCTCGAATTAGCAGTCAAATGAGCTCGCCGCGTATTTGTCGAGAAATATCCGGGAAATAATATTTTTCAGGAAAGTATACGACGCTTTCCAGAGGCATGATCAAGACGTCAACACCTCTATCGGTTCAACTACCCAAGTTCGATGTAACTGAACCTCACTCAGCCTTAGGAGGCCCCGCCCTACCGCTGACGGCCTTGGCTTGGCGAGCTGGCCACAGCCGCGTCCCGTGTCGATGCGTCGGCCACGTCTCGGTAATTTGTGGTTACTTCTAGCCATTTCGTGAAAAAACCTAGAAATAGGCAAGCAGTACACCACCAGAAGCCGCTGCGGAGCGTGGTGGGCTGATTCTCGCCTATCTCTCGGCCAAAACTCTCAGAGTCGCATCTCGAGAGAGCTACGCCCTCACTCCTCTTGGTGGCCCAAAGTTTGAAATTTCACTAGCAAAAAAATTATTTTAAAATTTTTTTAGGTCTCTGAAGGTTGGGTTAAAAAGTCATTTGTATAATTAAAAACTTTCAGAGAAAACTGGCCATTAAGTCTTGCATCATCCTCTTACTTACTTTTCTCCTGTAATCGCAGATAAGCAGACGTGGGCTCTCGTAATGCACATTTTGCACTGAAATTCCTATTTTCGGCTCCACACATTTATGTAGTGTTTCAGCTTTCATTTACCAGCACTACAATACCCGTGCTAAGTTTTGTAAGAACGGGGAGCATTTGCCAAACTTGGCAAAAAAGCGTCGGATGCATGTAACTTTTTTGAACAAAGACGTTTTTGGATTTTGGAGCATTGGGAACTTCGGTCCACAATGCACATTACTATGTAGGAATTTGAGTTTTGAATATGATAGCTTGTTCAGAATCCGAAAACGTCTTTGTTCAAAAAAGTTACATGCATCGGACCCTTTTTTGCCAAGTTTGGCAAATGCTCCCCGTTTTTACAAAACCTAGGGTTATGTATATGCATAAGGGCTTTTTTCTGCCTCAACTGTGCTTATTTTCAAAGCCTAGATGTTTAGCGACTAACGATTAACGACTAACGAGGGTTTTGCTCGGTTGAACGTCTAACGTCTAAGAAATTACTAAATTTCTGTTACGCACATCCCTGTCCACAATGACGCTACAAGGGCAATAAGTTGACCCCCTGTATCTACCCGCCTGTATTTGCTGCTCTCCCCCAAAACAAAGGTGCTGGGCCATTACCACCGTTGTCGATGTATGGGGTGGTACAATAAGTACAATAAGTGAACCACAAACATCGACAACGGTGTAAATGGTCCAGCACCCCTGTTTTGGAGGAGGACGCAAATACAGGGGGCGGGCAGATACAGGGGGGGGGGCAACTTCTCACTCTTGTAGCGGCATAGTGGGTCCTTTTTGACGCTTCAAAATGCGTAGGCGTTGTGTTCAGAGCCATACCATTCTATTTCCGTTTTTATCTCAAACACGTTTCCTAGCGTGTTTGCTGCCTTTAATCAGCTCAACTTCTCAATCGGTTTTACCTATTTTGCACCTTCTATTTTCCCCATTCCTCGGCCACTCTGCGACCTCTCATCTCCCTACTACTTCTTTCTTTTCCTTGTGTCAGCAGAAGACAATGATCAACTTGAGTATTTGCCGCCGGTGGAGAGTATCCACAACGGCTCATGTACTCCCTAGTTAGCCTTTATGAGCTCAGATTCTCAGAGGGATGGTGACTCTTAGAGTTACGGCCGAGAAATGGCTGCGAAATGCTTGCTTTCCGCATGATAGCCGAGAAATAGTCGGGGAACAGCTTGTTACCGCCAAACAGATGAGAAAAAGCCGGCAAATAGTTCTTGCCGCCAAATAGCCTCCAGATAATGCTCTCCACGTAACTATACGACGCATTCTTGAGGCATGACTCAGACGACAACGCAGACGTCCGTTCAATTATCCAAGTTTGAGGTTCCTGGATCCCGCACACTCTTTGTAGGTCCCGCCCAACAACTAAAGGCCCTGGCAGGCGGCTCGGCGACGGCAGCGTCGCGTGTCGGTGTGCCGGGCGCGTCTCGCTTAGGTTCTGTTAATTCTCATTATTTCTCGGCTACTGTTCGTCTATTTCTAGGCCATTTCGCGAAAAGCCGAGTAATATCCCAAAAGGATCCCATCGGAGCGTAGTGGGATATCTCTCGACCAAAACTCTCAGAGGAGTGGGGTACGCAGCTCCGAGGTCCCAAACTTTGCGAACCGCCTTGACTTGGCTCAAACATGAGAATGCGAAGAAAAGAAAACAATGTAGTTTATTGCGTTGACGATACCTTCAACATCCGGAACGCAAGTTCCATTGTTTATCAGCGTTGTTCGACTAAAATCGCCAACATATATATCTAAATAGAAATTACAACAGCATGAATGCAGCTGAGAACATCTTTCAGGTTTTTGTTGGCAACAGTTTCCCCTGCAGTTTGCGGTCCAGTCATGATGAAGTTGAGCAAGCAGCAACTCGGCACCGATAAGGTTAAGTACATGTGAAAAATCTTGGCATGCGGATCGAATCCACACCGCGGGTGTGGCTAAGGAGCAGTTCGGCTGGAACACACGACGCGCGCGAAGGGTAAAACGCTGTGCGCGCTCATCGTCCTTGGGGCGCGTTAACCGAGGGCATCAAAAAAGTTGTTGCTGTTGTTTCACTTGAGCAGTTCCCCTTTATCGCTTTTTGCATTTTGTTCATGTAGGTTGATGTGTCAGACGTAGGGTCGGCATCGGAATCAATATCATCATCTCCCATTCCGCTCCAAGAAGCAAACAAAAAGAACCCTGAAAAACTTGTTTAAAGGCAGTGTCCACGATAAAAATCGTTTTCGAGTTTCTACCAGAAAACGAAGGTTTAGAGTCTGACTGTTTCATCAATGAAGAAAGAATCATGAAAAACGTTGCGAAACATCCAAAATCAGCTCTTCTTCTTAAAAGCCACATTTCAACGATGGATGAGTTGCGCGGGCATGGGCCTGAAGTAGACAGCGTGCAAATGCGCCCCAATGCTAAAACTCAGCCGCGCTCGCGCTCCAATGCTAATGTAGAAGCGGACCAAACTGTTTCTCGGAAAACTCTACCGCGAGCGGAAGGGCTAGCGCGAGCGGACTTCGGAGCCGTATGGAGCTCTTTCGGGCTCGTTTTCGTTCGTTCTTTTGATCCCAGGGCTCCAATGAGACCCTGAACTTTCGATTTCCGGCCAAAACCGAGGACGAAATTTATCTTGCACACTGCCTTTAGAGGCGTGAATCCCATTGAAACTACGATATGAGAGGCATTGCGTCTAGAAAAGCACATTATTAACAAAAAAAACATGAATAAAAAGCAAAAATGATAAAGGAGGACGGCTAGAATGGGACAACGACTACTTTTTCGAAGGTCCTTGGTTAACGCGCCCCAAGAACGATGAGCGCGCAAAGCGTTTTTCCGTCGGGCGTCGCGTGTGCTAGCCGAACTGCTCCTTAGCCACACCCGCGGTGTGGATTCGATCCACATGCCAAAAATCTTCGTAGCAATTTCAAAGTATCCATTTGCAGAGCATTCCATCCTTCGTTCCTGCAGCTTGCTGCTTTGATAATGTGTTCTCAATCGTTGTTGTTACACTTGTGCAAGCCATAACATTTACAAATGGTATGTCAGAGCATCAGCTAAATCGTGTGTTCAATAATAATAAAAGTTTTCCTTATAGAATCAAGAATGGGAAATCTAATTAAAAATGTTGGTGAAATGATCTTAAGTGTGATGATTGGGACTTTTATCGGTAGGTTTTGAGAAAAGAGAGGAACACAAATAATATGTCCTGGTGATGAATCAATATTTTTAGGATGGATGTTGTGGTATTTTCCTCTTCCTTCGCGAAAGAGCACTCATACGCTAAGAATACTTCTTACTATATTCCTAGGCATCGGAATGATAACAGGTACAACAATAGATAGAATTCATAGCATTGTGGTGAGCCGAAAGCGCGCACTATGGTTTGACTTTGATCTGTTACAACGCGTGACCCGCGTTGTAACAGATCACCCTTTCATACTGAAGTTTGAGAAATAAGTTTTTTTAGTGAAAATCGGGGCCGATCCGCGGCTGACTACCAAATGATCCGTCACTGAAACCGATAAAGCGCCGGTAATGCGCCTCGGACGGTCCGGCTAGCGCCGCGGACCGTCAGACGAGCGCAGTAAAAGCGCCGCGGGTCGTCAGGTCACGTCATTCGCTTCAGGGAACCGCCGCGGATCGTCCTGCAAGCGCCGCACACCGTTCGTCCGCATCAGACCTTTGCCGCGGCGGATGGGCCGTGAGTCTCTCTGAGTTACTATCCTTCTACAAATAAACTTCGAGCCGAATACATGCAGAAGCGTCCAAAAGTCTTCGGACACAATGTTTTTGCAAGAAACTGTTTTATACGTATCTCGGCCCTGGCTCGCAGAGACTTCATGAAACTTTAATGTGCTATAAGACATCGCAAACTATATCTGATGCATTCTCAAGTAAGTTTTGAATGCACAAATACTCAACT
Organism: Aplectana chamaeleonis; assembly: GCA_029168955.1. NCBI lineage: Eukaryota > Metazoa > Nematoda > Chromadorea > Rhabditida > Cosmocercidae > Aplectana > Aplectana chamaeleonis. Next base: position 102,604 of record JAPDOI010001693.1, on the reverse strand, counting down.
ATGGAGATTGTCAAAGGCACAGTCCACCCTCGCTATCAATTTTTCGTTTTTCTGCTTGTCTTAGAGAAAATTTCGCGCTTATCCCAATGACGTTTCCAGAGTTACTTAGAGCTCACTACGAGCGGAGTTATGACTCCTCAAAATTATTGAATTTAAACGGCGAGAAGTTCGCGGACGAGGTGTCTCGAGCCTGTATTTTCTCGGTGTTGGTAGCAATCGTTCTGAGGCGGGCCACAATATTAAGCCAGACCGAAAACAGTTTGAAAGACATGGTTTTTAAAAAAAAATCAATTACGCCTCTCTTCCTCATTAAGATCGCAAGCTTGTCGGTAACTGAACTTTGAAATTTCGTAAATCGTAAATCGTAATATTCCAAATTCCTCGTAATTCGTAGCTGATAATGTGCCATGAGCCCACACATAGCCTAAACCGCATTCGATGTAGAAACACCTCAACACTTCAATGATGGGGTGTTTCCATATCGAAAGAGGTTCGAGGTTTGGTTTCAAAATAACTCTGTTTTGAGCGCTTGGAGAAAATTCTAGTATACATACATATGCACGTGGGATACAACGACTTTAATAGACAAAATAGAAACTCTAAGGCTATTCAGGCACCAAACCTGTGCCACGTTTTTTCCAACTCTTGGACTCGAAAGTATAGGAAATCATGGCTTTACCAAACAAGGTTCAATGAAGCCAAGGAGGGCAATACTGCGATGAGAAAAATTTGCTGTTCCATAGTTTCAGGTTCACTCTTTCAAGGGAAGGATACCTGGACAAGGTGACCATTCCAAAAGGGATATACATTTGCAAAACCACTTTTTGACGCAGAGATCGAGCCTGCTCTACATATTTATGAAGAGTTATTCTGAAAGGAGTTTTGCGTTCCTTCCCATAAGCATAGGCTATTTGGGGTGGAGACAACCGTCCTAGAGGTGGAACTTCTTTAGAATTTTGAAATGCAAAGTTTGAAGGGACCCGCCAAATCTGTGATTTTGAAGACAAACAACTTCTTGATCTTACTTCGCATTTATGATTTGCTTGAATTCTCATTTTTGTATTATTTATGAACCTTTTTCAAGAGCTAGGTGGCTCCGCAGCCATCATTTTGGGGAGGGCTTGAACTTTGCTCCGATATAGACAGTAGCTCCAGCAAATGTCTGCGTCTCCTGGGTTCATCATGGGGCGAAAGCATTCAATGGATGATATGTATAACAGTGGAGCTTGGCTCTAGCTACCTGGCTCGCCCATGGAGGAAGGAAAGGTGAGAGCCCAATTATAAGTTTGAGCCGGTCGGTTTGAGAATTGGTCTGTCACATTTAACGACAGCATACACGCTCGCAAAATTAGTTGAGATAACGACGCTGATTAACTCAAACAACCAATACTATAACGCCTCTGTCGTTGGAAACGTCAAAGACGAGACAAGGCGACCGTTTTGAAGCAATAAAGTTGTATGGGGACGCGGGGTACCACAGGTAATGCGGGAGAGGTTTCACACCTCACAGCTCGAAATTTATCGGAAAAAAGTCACTTTGGCTCCTTTTCGAGGCTTCAAACAGCGTAAACGTTCTGAACACGGCCATGCGCGTGGAGTAACATCGACAGTCCAATCATATTTGCGCTCGCGTGCCTCTGGAGCGCATTGTCCCTTTTCAACCAAATTAATGAACAACCGGGTGTCACTTCATTTCCATCGAGATTCTCGGTGTTTTCTTTTCAAATTTTAATACTAGCAACTCCAAGCCTTCGATTCAAACCATAAAATCGATAGCATTTTTGAGCGTGTATGCTGCCTTTAAATCTCGTTGTCATCAATTATATTTCGCCATGTCCGGCCTACTGCTGACTACGGTCGACCGGGAATGCCAGGGTAAGGCATCACCGAAAATATAAATTGAAAAAAATAATAAATTTTCAGGCATGTGAAACAAGCCTTGAATTCATCTATGCCCTAGACGGCAAACCCACACTGTCCCCTCTACCGCATTCTCACGATTTGTTACGGTTTGTTACGATTCCTTACGATTTTGGGCCGAAATTTCGTAAATCGTAGATCGTAAAAAAAGTGCCAAAAATGCCCGTGATTCGTAAATCGTAATTCGTAATTACCCACAGCCCTGGTGGGCATAATCCATTTTTCTTTCGTGAGGGCGTGGTCGACTTTCTCCCAGCTTTTTCTAGCTTATTTGAGCGAATTGAGCGAAGGTTTGGCAAGGTTGCTATACACTTCGACCGAATTATAATGTCAAAAGTTACTTCTAAAGTTGGACTGTGCCTCTAACCGTTTCGCGGTTCTGGTACTATTTTGGGCTCTTTCATCATGAATGGTCATAAAAATGCTAAACCGATAACTGTTGACTTTGTTTCGGAGATTATTAACCGTTTCGCGATACTGCGAAAAATATTGACAATCGTCTGGCTTTCAAAATCTACAAAAATACTGTAAAATGAAGTCACTTCAAATCAAGTACTTTCCTTGCGCGTCTTAAAAATTTAATTTTTTCTGAGGAGGCCTAGATGTCAAAACGTAAGTCGAATAAGATTGTACGATGTTGGTGCGAAGGCTATATAAAATCCGTGACTATTTTCGATGGATTCAATGCGGAGATTTTCCGAGAATGTACTGTGCCAGTCACCTTTTTTCCTGAGAGCAAAACTTCAAAATTTTTCATAGCATACCTTCAGGAATGAACGCTCTGAACCATGCCTTTCCTGGAGTAGTGGCGTGCTTAGTATTTTGTTTTGTAGCTCCAACACGCTGGCGAACTGACAACCCGAAAAAGGTAGGTAATCCGCCATTCTTGTACCTCATGCCTAGCACATCGAGTTTCTTTTTTCTGCCCCTTGGAAGCTTCATCGCACTCATTTCTTTATTACACTACTTACGCAGGCTAAAAAAGAGCTGCTTTTGCTGCATAAGGTTCTGCAAGAATCTCGCCTTCGATTCATTGGGCCGGTCTCTTTGGGATCGGAAAGATAATAGTAAATCCGTCAAGGAGTTAAAAATGAAGGTCGGCCTTCGCTAATGAAAAACGTACAGCCTCCACTAATTTTCACGGCGCATCCTGATGGTTACTGTGGAACCGAGTCTTAATTAAAGGCACTCTGTGCGCATTTGTATTAACATTGCGCCAAGCTCGCTGCACATAACATCGGCATGGATCCTTAAGAGGCTCTGCATTTCCCATTGGAAGTTGGCGCAAACTCGGTGAACCTATGTTATAGCATATGGCACCGAGTTTGCGCCAACCTTCAACAGTGAACGCGGAGTCTCTTCAGGATCCATGTCAACGTTACAACACCCGCGCTAAATTTTGTAAGAACGGGGAGCACTTGCCAAACCTCGCAAAAAAGGTCCAATGCATGTAACTGTTTTGAACGAAGTTTTTTTTCACTCTGGAAACGTTATCATATTCACAACTCAGTTTCCTACCTGATAATGTGGTTCGTGAACCAAAGTTCCCTAAAGTTACTTTGTTTTTGAATGAAATTGTTTTTGCGGTCGTTTCTCAGAAACGTTGCGCGCAGCAAAGTGCGGCGAAACTTTGAGTAGCAATTGTTAATGTAATATGAAGAGCAATCTAAATGTTTTCTTCAGGAACTAAATGCAGGTGGGACAATCTCAAGATTTTTGAAGGTTGAAAACTCGAACTCCTTCATTTAAAGGCATCGTACGAGCAGAAAACCGTATATTATTTTTTCATGTTTTTGTTTAGCTTGGCCTCTCTAGTGAACGAAAATGTCGAAGGGGCCCATGAAAAACCTTCATTTGTAAAGAAAAGTCAATCGGAACACATTGTAAATACGAATTTGAATTTCGCGCCAAAATCCTTTTTAAAGTTTTTCTGCTTTTGGAGGCCTCGTCACTGTCATTTTCGGAGTTTTTCTGCATGTGGAGTTCGTGCCGTAACTATTTTTCATGTTGTCTTACGATAGCACCAACATTCTAGAAAAAAAGTGCTAGATGACTGGCGAGAATTGGTGGCGGATCTTCATCTTTGACGCCTTCCAACCTCATTGCCCAACGTTTTTGACGCGCCAAAGTTTACCAGTGTGGTCTACCGGGCTCAATCATGAAATTGAGTCTGAAAAATGAAAATTGATTTCCAGCGCGAACGATGCCTTTAACGTTTTGGGGTTTTCGCAACACAAGTTCGACTTTTCAGGAAGTTCCCAAGCATGCTTCGTGGAGGATTTCGAAAACGTTACTGCACGAGTCTCAAGAGTGTCCCACCAGCATCTAATTCATGACGAAAGTGTAGAGATTGCTCTTCTATTACTTGTACAATTGCTACTCAAAGTTTCGCCGCACTTTGCTGCGCGCGTTTTTTTTGAGAAACGACTGCAAAAACAATTTCATTCAAAAACAAAGCGATATTAAAGGCAGTGGTCACGATGAAAAACGTTATCGAACAAACTAAAAAAATGGCTTAGATCAAAAACAGCTGAAAACTATGAAGGTAGCGCGGTGAAAAACGGGCTAGAATAAGAGTTTCTAAGGCCAGAAGAAGCCACACGTGCTCAGCGCCAACCAAAAAGATCGCAGTCTCATGCCGAGCAGTGAAAAATCATCGACATTCAGAGGAAGAAGTAAATGCAAATTTACCTAATAAAAACAGTTGAGCAATGAAATAAAGCATTCCATTCAATGTTTTTGACTAAATGTGTACATAAATCCGAAGGTTCATTGATTGAAATTCAATTTCAAGCCAGCTGATGTTCTTGATATTAGAGATCATCAATGCCGATGATGTGGAGTGAGCTCGTCCACCATCAGAAGACAAGAAAGTTCAGGCTTCGAATTTCGCCCAAAACAGTGGTTTTTTCGGGATTTTTCTTATAGGTCCTACAACACCAGAAAAGGGTTCAGAGAAAAACAGCATATTTGATCGCGACCACTGCCTTTAAAGGCAGTGTTCACGATGAGAATCGTTTTTCTGCTTTTCCACCTATCTTGAAGACTGTTTCATGCTCATGCCAATGATGTTTTTGGAAGCGTACAAGACCTTCTAGGAACGGAGTTATGGTCCCTCAAAAATAGAGCTAGGGAAGCATGGTGGACGAGTTGTCCGAGGCTTGTAACTTCCGTCTTTTGCAGCCGATGTATGCGAGCTGACCTGAGTAAACAGAGAAGTTGGGAATAAAGGGAAGAACGGGGCTATTGATTGGAAATCATCGCTCATCCCACGATCTCGAGCATTCATTTATTCACGTCGGTGGGCGTGGAAAGTGCATCTGGGTGTGACGAGCTGACGGGTGTCCAACTTTGGGGCCGTAGGGGACCGTTCCGAGCTCATTTTTCTTAGTTTTTTCAACTTTAGGGTTGCCCTAGGCCCCGTAGCTGCCGATCCCCAACGAAAAATCAGACATGGTTTTTATCGTGGACACTGCCTTTAAGGTCCAGAAACCACATCATAAGGCAGAGAATTGAGCTGCGAATATCAAAACGTTCTCAGAATTCAAAAAAAGTCTTCTTTCAAAATAGCTACAAGCATCGGACGTTTTTTTTTGCCAAGTTTGCAAATGCTCCCCGTTTTTACAAAAATTAGCTCGGGTATTTTATGTAACATCAATAATCGAATTTGCAGTAACCGTCAACAAATTCCGTCCGAATAGGACTGTTTGCCAACGTGATTGTCGTGCGAGTCAAGCGGCCGTCGCAAAGGCACTTCTCCGGCCCGTGAGTCGATTAGAATGCACGCTGGCCTCGTGGGCGGACAGTCTTTTTCGGGCAGACTTTAGTAAACTCAAAAACGAGTACGATCTGTGCAGACCGTATGTAAGATGCGCTCTTCTGTGCATACGATGACTTCATAAGATTCACATGAATCCATCTTGCATGCTTTATGCGCGCGTCAGGATAGTTTGTGTATGTACGCATTGCAAAGAATATACTTTGTTGTTAAAGTGTTTTGGCAAGTCAGTAAACTGTTCTCAAACCAATGTTTCGAAGCTCGTTGTTAGTCAATTTTACTGTAATGTCAGCCAAGTAGATTCTCGGTCTGAAAAACTCTGAGAGGCAGGGAAAGGAAAAACTTTAGCAGGTGTGCCTGAGTCAGAGGATAGTCCGGCATTCATACGCGATCATAAATTCATTAGTTCTTGCAAATTCATTCTAGCTTGATCCAGTAGCGAGTTTTTTTGCCAAAGCCTGGTTCTACGTAGCTTCTCCGCTGCTGTTCTCCCTAGTGGGGACTTTCATTGATTTCCATAAGGTACGTCTATCTGGATATACTCATTTTAGGAATATGATGACGTTGCCCGCATGGCGGCGAATTGCGAAATAGGAGAATAAAAGCATTGACCTCTTTCATTAAAAGGGTAAGTCGCGACGCAGCCACTGTCCTTGTCGGACCGAATATTCGGTCCACATTTGTAGACAGCCGCTACTGCGGCAAGCAGCTCGATGATAATTGCGTCGGAACCACGTGGTCGTGGTAGTTTTGACGTTTGCTTCAGCATGATTATCTTTGAGCAGCTTGCTGCAAAGACGGATAGGAATTTCGATTTGATAAGGGCATTGGGGGGATAAATATTCACCCACTCACCCTACTGTATTATTGCTGTACTATAAGTGTATTACCTACTCTAATCCCGGGGACTTATGACCTAACCCTCCCATTTTCTAGCCCGAGGGACCACTTAGGAATGACACCATACACAAGTATGCAAACCATAAGGTACGATCGGATGCGATCCGATAATCAAAAACAACGACACCAGAACGATTACTGTTTGTTAAAGGCAGTGTTCACGATGAAAATCGTTTTTCTGTTTTTCCGCCTATCTTGAAAACGGCCCCATGCTAATTCCAATGGTGTCTCTGAAATCATACAAGACCTTCTGTGAACGCAGGTATGGTCCCTCAAAGATTGAGCTATGGAAACATGGTGGACGAGTTGTCCGAGGCTTGTAACTTCCGTCTTTTGCAGCCGATCTATGCGAGCTGACCTGAGTAAGGAGAGAAGCTGGGAATGAAGGGAAGAACGGGGCTAATGATTGAAAATCATCGCTCATCTCACGATCTCGAGCATTCATTTGTTCACGTCGGTGGGCGTGTGATGCGCTTTTGGGGTTTTCAATGCGCTCGAAGTTGCAACTTCGGGCTCTTTTAGGGCTCTTCCTGGCTCGTTTTCATGCGTTCTTTCGACGTTAACGTTACAGAGTGTCCCTCTACTACCCAATCCTAGTGGAATTTCGAAAACTTTTTTCATCGTGAACACTGCCTTTAAGTAGGAGTTAAAGGCAGTGTTCACGATAAATGTTGTTTTTCTGTTTTTCCGCCTATCTTGAAAACGGTCCCATGCTGATTTCAATGATGTCCCTGGAATCGTACAAGACCCCCTGGGAACGGAGTTATGTCCCCTCAAAGTTCAGCTAGGAAGCGTTGTGGACGAGTTATCCGAGGCTTGTAACTAACGTTTTTTGCAGCCGATGTGTGCGAGCTGACCTGAGTAAAGAGAGACTTTGAGAATGAAGGGAAGAACGGGGCTTTTGATCGGAAACCATCGCTCATCTCACCACGAGTTCAGGGAAACTGTTATAGGACGTGGGCGGAGTGGGCCAATGGGTTGACTGGCCCACGAGATTTTCACCCACTTAACGGCCGTTTTTCGTCGCACTTCCGTTCTAAATCTTCTTAGAGGAACCCAAAGCTCACGTTTTGGCCAAAGAAACGTGCAACTTTTTCTCCGTGAACACTGCCTTTAAAAGGTCAGAGGTGAGTATGGGGTTAATAGATATACAGACAGAACCATGTCTGTAGTACTTTATGCATTACATATAACCTACGGGGACTACGGGTGCAAGAAGGGCCGGACCAAGATCCGGCTGGAAGAGAGCTGTAGTACAGATGCAATGTAGAGTTCTGCGGGCTGAATAGTTTTCGAACAGCGACGAATAATTAGAGGAAGACAGCAAAGAAAAATGGCTGGCTGCCGACGGCGGTGGGAGATGGGACGAGACTGGTCGTCCCCCCTCGCCCGACAGCATCGACCCGGCTGGTTGGTCGCCGCTGATCGAATGGGTGGTCACGCTGCAGACCCACTTTGGGAGCGGAAGCTCGCCTTCGCGACACTCCCGGCCCAAAAAGAATGGTGAGCCCGGGTGAGCGTAAGCTCGCAGCGAAGAGGAGCCTAACGAGCGTAGTGACCAATGCTGCTACCGCCACTGGGCCTAGTGCCCCTAACTGCAGCTACTTCCTTGTGGTGGATGAAAGGTTCAAACCTTCGTGCAACCGTGTAGTGTGTATGAAAGGAGGGAGTATGTTGATAGCAGACATGATCCCTTCTGTAGTAGGGATTATAATTAGGGGCAATTTAGCACAACAGTAATCATTCAATTTTCTCTTCTGCATTCTACAGTTTCTTCTGAGTAGTTAGAACAACATTAGTAGATCGATAAAACGGTTAACATAAAACAAAACACAACACAAACAAAACATATGTGCAATAGTCTGCAAGAGACTGGAACACCGCATCGTCACCCATCAATCATCATCATCGTCGCCAACTTGCCTCCCACAGACACAACCATACACGTCCGTAATAGAAAGGTAATTAAGGGTTCACAAGGAGCATAACACACCCTACACCGACGTCAATAATTTAACGACTCTCCTTGTTACCCAACTTACCCATCCTTCGGTGTGCTCATACAGATGACGACAGCGGCAAGTGTATTATGTCGGAGGTGGTCCATGTCAGTAGCAAGGATGGATAAAGTGAGCCCATCCGACTGTATTATGGCTGTATTAAAGTCTGTATTAGGACCTCGCATGTTTTCGCGCACAATTACTAAAAGGTAGGTCCGATACATACATACAGGCAATTTTAAAGGCGCGCCTCAAAATAGCAAAGCAGCTGAGTATCATGTATTAGGTATCCGCCTCACCAAGTGCCATCTGAGTCTGCCTCCTCCTCGTCACGGGATTACGAGGCCAGGGTCTCTCTCTCCCCCCCCCCCGGGCACGCCTCTGAGGGTGTGGAGCCGGCGACTGGCTAGGGACCCTGTCTAAACCACCTCCAGAGGAAGACGGAGGCCGCCTCGATGACCCAGGTCTCACCGGCCTCTCATGGGAGACACAGGCGAAAGAAGCACGCGGAGTGCGGCGGAATGTAGTATCCGCCAGCCTCTGATAGAACTCGGCTGGCGCTGTATTAGTGTCCTTTTCCGCCTGCGGGTTATACGCTTAGAATGCCCTGTGGTGGCCATAGACGTGACAGAGGCTCCAGGGGTTTCGGCGTGCGCAGGCACTGCGGTGGCGATTGGCCCAATTTGAACAAACGTCATACCTGTCTGCCAGCCGAGCCCGTTCGCTCAATGATCTCACCTGGGGGCAGTCTGACGTATAATGGTCGCGCTGTCCACAGAATACACAGGGTCCAGACCACGTGGGGGGGTATCTCTGGGTTCCTCACGGCAGTCACCCGCTCTCTCGGTACAGACTCTTCCCGACGAAGCGGTCCGGTCCTGGTCTGAGGGCGAGTATCTGGCGCGGTCTTCTGTGGAGGAGCGCCGCGGTCTGTATTATCTCCGTCGTGTCTCCTTTTCGCTGTCTGCGCCACTCGCGACTGGTGTCCGGCAGTGAACGACCCCAACGCCTGGTACTGCCAGGACGGGCCTGGTCGGCCAGCCTCTCGGGCCCGAGAAGGTTCTAGATTTCTCGGGAGCGGGTGGGCTATGGGAGACGACGGAACTGTACTAGGTGCTACCTGCGTATGTAGCTGTAGTAGTGGCTGCTGCGGCAGCTGTATTATCCCTAGCAGATGCTGTTGGTGGAGCTGTACTAGCGGCTTGAGCGTTTTGCTGCTGTATCCTGTCAACTGTACTAATGCGCAGATGATCGGCTGTGACGTCGAACCTCAGAGCATGTCAGTAGTTGTCTCTCCACCAACGTAGGGTCTCCAGATATGATTCTGGGCTATCGTTCCACACTTCCACCATGCTAGGCGCAGAGTCGATTCTGTACTGTTCTTCTCTTTCGGTGACACGCAGCCCGCGCCAAGTGAACATGTGTGCCACCCGGTGGGCTTCAGGTACGCGGACCGTGCGCATAGCGTGTGCATCGACTGCATCTGCTAGGTTGTAGGCCTCTGCGACCACTGTACTATTGACGCCAAAAGCATTTAGCGCCTTTCTGTATTATTCGACATTAGTTGTTGGCCCGAGAAACCTGGGTACGAACAGTCTGCGCAGCTCATTGCAATGGTTGATGATAGCCGTGATGCTATGATTAAACTGATCGCTCCAAGCTGCGAGATCGAAATACCTGAAGTCCAACGGTTGCCTCCGTATTAGGAGGACCGCAAGGTTATGGAAGGACCTCGTGGTCTGCTGGCTCAACAACTGCATTGTCTGTAGTAGACGGCCCCTCTCCGCTGCTGCCTCATAGTCTTGCAGCTTTGCGGGCACAGTGTCCCTGGGAGGGATGACTAAGGCGCGGATCTGGTCCCTCAATTTATTATTCGTTGTAATATAATCGAAGACGACTCTGAACTCACTGGCGGTGAGTTCTTCCTGGAGCCGACGTTTGACTGCTGTAGTGCTCGTTGCGGTCACATGTGGCAGCTGGCCAAACGAGTAGACTGCTGGATTCGCGCGCAACGGTGTATTAGAATCGGTATTATGTCTTCCCTCCATCGGTCGGATGGTCAGTGGTCGATTCCGGCTACTCGGTCGTCGTTATCGCTGATGGGGCGTGGTGACACGTCCGCCTCCGCTCCCGACTCAGCCTCCTGACCGTCACTCTCGGCGGTCCACTGAGGTTCACGAGCCGTGTGCGTACTACTCGACAGTGTTCCATCACGCGCTCGATGGGTGGAAGGCTGCTTCACTGTTGTGAAGAGACACTTCCGTGTCCATAGCCTCTTCGTCCGTGGTAATACCTGTCGACACCTCGGCCATGCACGGTGATGTTTGGCTGTGCCTCGGGTCTGGGTAACCAAACTGGACTAGGGGGGTCATGGGGTGACACGGAGGGTCGTGACTGTGACCCCGAATGTGTCTTCGACGCAACTGTATTATGAACTGTATTACTGTCTTAGAGCCGGTCGTCTCGCCCTCCTCTCCACCTGTGGTCGGCCTCGTGGTTGGTCCGACCGCAGGGGATTAATCTGAGGATGAGACCAGTAAGCTGTATTATGTATTTATTTATTTATTTAATTACGTCACATAAGGCGATGCGTAGTAGGTTATAAGACATGAGACGATACCAAACGTCAGTCAAATAGTATCTAAAACACAAAAGTTTCTCCCCTGCTAAGCGTTTGAAAGCACGAAAACCGAGTGGGTGAGGGTGGGACCCCACTTTCAAAGAAATGAAGATGGCACCCGCTCTGCAGGTGAAGCTGGCCGAACGAACCGTTGTTTTAGGAGTACCAAAAGAGATTTTGAGTGAGCTTCCCCGTGTCCTAGAAATTACCAACCGATAGAACTCTATAATACCACAAAGTATTTTGAATACCATACTAACGTCGCTTAGTTGACGACGAGACTGAGGAGTGTGCAGTTTGAGCTTTTGGTTCCTAGTTTCAGAACTGGGCAGGCTTCGAAAGGAGCAAGAAAACGCTCTAATGAATGTCCTTCGGGTATAATTATCTTGAACCTTCTCTAGCAAAGCAATGTCTTTCTTTCTAGTCGGACAAAAGTCTGAGCTCCCACATTCCACAATAGGTCTAACGTATGCCCTGTACGCTTTAACGAGCAGAAACTCGTCCGGTAACGTCAAACCCTTAAAAATTTGGAAGGTACGTGACATAGCCTTGTTATGCAAAAATTTCCAGTGCTCAGAGAATTCTAGACTGTCGGTATAATTAAAACCAAGGCCTTGGACACTGGAGCCAGAGTCCAGAACATGGCTACCAATCCTATAAGTGGAGGGAACATGCAAACGGTTTTCTCAGGAGCTAAAGGTAATTTCCAAGTATTAAACCAATCCAAAATACCATCTAGGGCAGCTTGAACTTTATCGTGATCCTCATCACTTTCCAATGCGCGATAAATTTTAAGATCGTCGGCAAATTGTTTGCATTCGACGCCACACAGTTCCAAAATACTAGGACGCTCAGCTGAGTCAGCGCAAACAGGATAGAAGATAAAACTCCACCCTGAGGAACGCCACTGATTACTGGTCTACTAGAAGAGAAGTTATCACCGATTTTTACTTGAAAAGTTTTTTCGGAAAGATACTCTTTCAACCAACTGACCACCGATGGATGAAACCTCAAGAATGTGACCTTATGAAACAGCACTGAGTGATCCACCTTATCGAACGCTTTCGAAAAATTAAAATAGACGACATCACAGGCTTTCTTTGCATCCATGTACTGACTCCAGTCAATTATACATTCTAGAAGGTTCGTTTCCGCGGACTCTCCTGGCACAAAGCCATGCTGGTTGGCGGGGATAATGTCGTTACGTTCCAGGTGATCCATAATATGTCTTTTCATTATTTTTTTTCGAAAATTCTACAGAAAAACGAGGTAATGCTAATTTGTCTGCAATTGTCAACTGAACGAGCTGGCTCTTTTTTGAGAAGGGGCGTAACAAAGGGCGTAACAAAAGAATGCTTCCATCTGAGAGGAATCTCAGAATGGCAAAACGATTGATTGAAAATATAGGATAAAGGACCGGCAATAATATGGGCAATGTTTTTGACAAAAACAGCAGGCACAAAATCAGGAGTAAGCAAAAGGGATGAAGTCAAATCCATCAAGAGTTTATACAGTGAGGCACCATCGAAACCTGGAAAGCTGGTCATCGGAAACTCGACACCCGAGTCAAATGCTGGTAGTTGACTACATCCATCTGTGAAAACTTCACCAAACTTGTCCGCAAGCAAGTTGGCCTTATCCACGTCTGAAACGACTACATTGCCTGATTTTTCCAAACATTGAATTCTGCAAGATGGCTCGAGTTTTTTATTCAAGAATTTGAAGAATCTATTTTTATCCCCCAAAATAATCTTCTTTTCGAGATTCCTATTTAATTTCTTCAAAGGGGCCTCGAATTTGCAGGAATACTGTCTGAATCTCGACCAAGTGCTTGCCAACTTGAACAAACAACTCCTACTCAGAGGATCGCGGGGTCGTAATGGAGCACAATAGGCTTTCACCTCGACGAGGATAGCGAGGGCAGCACGAGGGGAGCAGCTGCTGCTCGAGCAGCACGTGCTGCCCTCCTTCTCCAATTGTCGCCCCAGCTGCTGCTCTGTGTTGTGGCTAGCTTAGTGTGGTAACACTGCTCAAAGTGGTCCCGTAGGTAACTACGACCATACTCATGATTCACATGGAGAGTTCTTCCCTTCTAAGAACATGAACATGCCCACTTCCTGGGAAGTTGTATTGAGTTAACACAACCAATCGATCTCCAGCCCTATCACACGGAATACCTTGAAGGCAGTGCCCACGATCAAAACACTTCGGGTTTCCAACGTAAATCGAAAGACCCTGGGCTCAATGCATCAATAGTGCCAAAAAACGGCTAAAAACGATCACAAAATAGCCCTATACGGCCCCAAACTTGAATGTCCGCTCACGCCACGCCCACTTCCTCAACGGCTACCGATAAAAGTGTCTGACTGAAGTGACCCGACTATAAGAAGGCGACCGATTGTCAAATGGGGTCAGTTTTATTGAGCGGAGTGGATTGTAACCTCCTGGATGTATGTTGTTACCCCTAAGGCCGGGTTTTCAATAGTTTACGGATCGGAACCGGTTGAAAGGAGTGGGCGTGGCGTGAGCGGAACACTCAGGTTTAGGGCCGCACAGGTCTTTTTATGCTCGTTCGTAGCCGTTTTTATGTCATTGCTGGTGTTTTCATATTTCTGGATCAGTGAGTGCATCGGAATGATTTTCCCATACCTTCCCCGCTGTACACTTTTTCGACAGTCCTGTTATCAGGTCGACTGTACCAACATCTGTTGCTCGCAAAAAAACAATAGAAGGAGTTGAAGTCAAACGATATCTCCTCATGAATCTGCAGCAAAGATTTGTCAATTCAATGCCAGTTTCTCTTCGAGTTAAAGACCAGGCGCCGCCCGGTCGCCGTCGACCAAGACACGCTGCCATCCAATCGCAAAATCGCCGCGACCTGACGCTACTAACTGCCAACTGTTCGAAGCCATTTTTCAACACTTTCATTTCATCTTTAACTGGTCGCCTTTCTATGACTCAATCTTAGGCTAAACGCGCGGTGGCGGCCAATGACTGGCGCTGGGATCTCACTTTTATCAGCGCGCGACCTCTCAGACGTGGTACTTTTATGCAAGATTCACATTTTCGTTGCATCAAGTCTTCAAAAAAAAACTTTCGGTATTTCACTGATTATCAAATTAAACGTCGTTTCACTCTGAAGAAAATGTCCATTTAAAATTTAAAATGGCACACTCGAGAAAAGAAATTCCCTGCGAGCAATTTAAACGGTTCAGCCCGGCTAAAAAACAGGTGAATTGTTCTGGAAAAAGGAAAGAGTCGTCCTTCCTATTGGATGGTGGTTGTGTAAAATCGGCCAAAAATTCGAGAGGCGTTCGGCTCTTCTAGAACGAATTTTTTAGCGTGTTTTTTTTCAGATTTGCAACAATTTGTTTTTTTTTAAATCTCGAAGGTGTAAACAGAAAATTCTGAAAAATCACCTTCTCACTCTGAAATGCGTTTCCTTGAACTTAAACTTTACTCGCATTTTTGACCGAAAAACAATTGTTTCGGTTTAATGCCAGAAACTTGTATTTTTCAAATGCTGAGCGGCGATGGTTTGCCAAAAATTAGGCGAAATGGGGAATACATACATTTTCTTCACGAAAAGCACAATGCTCACAGAATTCAAAACCGACAACTTTCAAAAACAACCTTTCAATGAAAATAATAATTCGAACTCTTCCGAAAAATGTCCACGGTAATAATTTAGAAATAAGAAAAAATGTTCAAGAAATTCTAAAATCGTTGTTTTTTGGAAGAGAAGAAATCACCATTCAATAAATGATGAATACTCTAATATTTGAATTCCGTTCAACCCTGAAAGTTCCTCTAAACAGTGCTAATTTCAGCGACTCAAAAATATTTTGAGGGGAACTTTATTCTTGGAATATGTGGATATAACTTTTTTTACAAAGAAAGTCATAATTCTACACGTGGAAACTCTGAGAAAATTGGTATGGGGTTCCCAAAACTAATCTCAGATTGAACAGTTCCACATGTAGGGCTGGATCAGCATCCGTCTCCTTGAAATTAAATCTGGAGAATGTACCCCCTTCTTCTCCTGCTTTCAAGCGAAACGCTTCGAGTATTCTTCTTGTGTGTTATTTTTTCAATTTGTTTTTCTGCTGGATCATACATACTCTACGCCCGTTTTTTCACGTCGACCTTATGTAGTGTATTGATAAAAATAAATAATTAAATCGTTTTTCAAAATGAGAGAAACATATTATCACGCCTAATTCACATCTCTACAGTCCCGAAACCGGGTGAAAATCAATCATTGTTCAAGGTATAGAGAAATTTTGTGTCAAGAAAGTCTGTTTTTGGAGACTTACAATCACTACTGACCGAGTCCTGTGTTGAACGGTCCTCGCAAACTCGTGCCAGATACGAGGCCGCCTAGGGTGGGCATGAGGCAGCCCGTAGTGGCAGCATCATTTCCATCAGCTGTACGAAGATCAAAGGATATAATCAAGGATAAATAAGCCGTTGTAGATATGAACGAGCCTCAATAAGGTCTCTATTTTTGATAGGTCGACCCAGCACTGATGCTGAGCTCGACATATCCCCTGCGGGAAAAGGATTATGAGAAAAAAAGGAGAGATCATAAATGAAGAGCAGCAGTTGGGGCCACACTGAAGAGCAGCAGTTGGGGAGTGAAGAGCAGCAATTGGGGAGAGAAGAGCAGCAGTTGGGGCCACAATGAGGAGCAGCAGTTGGGGCCACAATGAGGAGCAGCAGTTGGGGCCACAATGAAGAGCAGCAGTTGGGGCAGTGAGCGGAGCAAGAGGACACAACGTGCTGCCCTGGGCAGCAGTTGGGGGAACGAAAGGGGCTTACACCTCGACGAGTAAATGCGTTAGTAATCCTTTCGTGCTGCCTTACTAAGCCGCGAGTATCTGAGTATGTTCCAACATGTTTCGAAGATAAGGCGGCAAACATGAGCGTGAAGCACAAACTCGCTTAATAGGAATAAACATCTCAATACCATGCTGCAAAATCGCAATGAACATTTCACATATATCGTTAAGAGACCCAGCGGATTCAAAAGAGTGCCTCCAATCAACCGTTGACAAATATGCGCATAATTCCTCATAATTACAAGCAGCAAAGTGGCGAAAAAATGTAAAATTTTGTTCCAAAAAGTACATGACATCTGAAACTGCAACCTATTGTGGTCACTATTGCCAACCGGAGGTCGAACTCAGAGACTGTCAATCAAAGTGTCGTCATTAGTCAATACGAGATCAAGAGTGTTGTCGCCCCTCGTTGGTTGCAGAACGAGTTGCTTGAGATCGTGCGTGTCAGTCATATCAAAAAAAGTACTCGATAAGGAAGGTAGGGTCACAGAGGTATCCATCCAATTGATGTCGGGGTAATTGAAATCACCAATGATAACTGACGGATGATCGCAGATAATCAAATCACTGATGGCATCAGACAATCTATCATTGGAAGCTGCTACGCGATTCGGAGAACTCAGAATATCTAAAAATGTTTTTAATAAGAATGATCACCCCACCTCCTTGTTTTCGAACACGGTCGCAACGAATCGCATGGAAGTCACTGTACAAACAACACAGAATGGTGGATAGAGCATGCGAAGATTTCAACCACGTTTCAGAAAAAAAACATATATATCGTACAACTAGCCAAGAACTGAATCTATATGGCTCCCATTTCTTGAAAGGGATCTAACATTACTATAAAAAACGGAAACCTTTTTCAAGGAAGAAGAAGCCGTATTCAGTTTAAAGAGTTTTGAGAGCTATAGGAACCCTCAGAGGGTAGGACTTTCTGTTGAAGGACAGACGGCAACCCACCCTCCTTCGCAAAGGAGGAGCAGGCACCATCCCCTGCGCCAGAAGGCTGATTAACCACAGTAGAGGGCGCCAGAGCTACCTTACCTCGCTTCAATTGAGCGACCGGGAGGGACTCCCTCAGAGAGACCCTCCCACCGTAAAAGGAGCGAAGCTTAGAAGCTCTTTGGATAGCCATTTTCTGGAAAGCAGAAGCTGGGAGGACAACTTTAAGAAGCCGAGTTCTCCTATACACTGTAACAGCATTGCATTGGATATTCAGGAAATGAAGGACATCACAAACACTAGAGAAGTCATAACGCACACGATCAGACACAGACCAGCGTTTTTGCTCAGGAATACCGCGCAATTGACACCTCAGCCGACTCGAGGAAGTTCATGGCTTGATCTCTTGTTCTGTAATCAAATTGGTCTGGTTAATGACGTGTTAATTCAAGCTCCTATAGGTAACAGTGATCATGCCACTATCACATTCAGTGTCAAATTCACTCCGAAGCCGAGCAAATTTCTTTGGAAAAGAGGTTTTAGTGCTGCGAACTACGATAGTACAATACAATATTTGTTTAGTATTGATTGGATTGGTACATTGAATAATGCAGACAGTGTCGATAGCATGTACGAAACACTAATAGCCATTCTCCACCATGCAATCGATTTATTCGTCCCCTTGAAAAAAGTTAGGCCAAATGAACCTCATCTTCCAGCTTATCTGAAAAGAATGAGTGCGCGTCGTTCCTACTTTTGGAATTCGGCATGTAGAAAAGGGGAGCCTGAGGATTGGAGAAACTATGAGGTACTGAATAGGAAGGTGGATAAGGTCATAACAAAGTATAATTTGCAGTGCGAGAAAAAAGTTCTCGAATCCAATGACGAAACTCCATTCTACAAATATATCAACTTTCGCGGTGGGAATAACGATCGTATCCCGAACTTGTCTGACGTAAATGGGAATTCCGTCAGTATGGCTGAAGAGAAAGCGAATCTTCTAGCGCAAGAATTCCAAAAAGTCTTTAATAACTCAGAACAATCGAACACTAATCTTTCTGATGAGGCATCCATTCCCTCCTTCCCCGAAATGCGAGGATCGTTGTGGGGGATAAAGAGGAAATTTTAGAAATTTTATCTAAATGGCCAAAGTCCTTCTCTACGTCTCCAGATTTCATTAACATCGATTTCGTCAAGCACGTGCTAGACAGCATTGCATATCCTCTTGAACACATACCTAATATGAGTTACATGAAAGCTGAGGTACCTCTACGATGGAAACACGCATTTGTAACCCCGATTACGAAAAAACCTCCGTTGAGCGACCCTAAAAACTATAGGCCGATCTCTATCACCTCCATTTTTGCGAGAACTTTTGAAAAGGTCGTCAAAAAACACGTCCTGAAACATATCGTAGAAAACGACATTATATCACCGAGCCAATTTGGTTTCCTTAAAGGCAGTGTTCACGATAATCTTCAATTTGGAGATTATTCGCTATATTGATTAAGTGGCCCCCAGGTAGAAGTAAAATGACGTAGAAATTGAGAAAAACGCGCCAGAAGTACACGAAATCCTTAAGTATCACCCCGCCTCTTAAGTATCACAGGAAGTGTTTGTTGTGACCATGAAGTCTTTTGGAGACCCGTCCCTTGCAATTCTCTACTCTCTATTGCTCCGTTCTTTGCTTTGGGTCCTAACTAATCCTGCTTTGCATAAAATATTCTTCTATTTTCGAATGACCCAATTTTTCACAGGTGACAACCACCATTAACATGTTCATCCAACCGGACAAATAGTCCATGTTATGGGATAGTGTCACTTAAATACGACGTTTTATGCGTTTCTCGCCCTTTCTTCTTAACTTTGGTAACACTTGGAGACCAACGCATTGTTTTCTGTGAAAAACTCGGGAACGAAAATCATCGTGAACACTGCCTTTAAAGGAAGGTCAGTTGAAACTGCGATGTTAACTTCACTTAAAGGCAGTGTCCACGATGAAAACCATGTCTGACTTTTTGGTGGAGATCGGCAGCTGCAGGGCCTAGCGCAACCCTAACGTTGAAAAAACTAAGAAAAATGAGCTCGGAACGGTTCCCTACGGCCCCAAAGTTGGACACCCGTCAGCTCGTCACACCTAGATGCACTTTCCACGCCTACCGATGTGAACAAATGAATGCTCGAGATTGTGAGATGAGCGATGGTTTCCGTTTAATAGCCCCGTTCTTCCCTTCATTCTCAACTTCTCTCTTTACTCAGGTCAGCTCGCATACATCGGGTGAAAATGACGGAAGTTACAAGCCTCGGACAACTCGTCCACCATGCTTACCTAGCTCAGGTTTCGAGGGACCATAACTCCGTTCCTAGAAGGTCTTGTACGATTCCAAGAACATCATTGGAATCAGCATGGGACCGTCTTCAAGATAGGCGGAAAAGCAAGAAAAAACTGTTCTAATCGTGAACACTGCCTTTAACAACTGGACCAAGTCCCTGGAGAACAAAAAACGCACCGATGTGGTATACTTTGACTTCTCCAAGGCCTTTGATAAAGTACCGATAAGCAAGCATCTGTTCAAACTCAAACTTATTGGGCTACATCCTATGACTGTAGAATGGATTCGAGACTTTCTTTCAGATAGAACCTATCAAGTAAGAGTTGAACTTTCAGTACTCACAAGTTTTTTGTACATATAGTGTTGTACCTCAGGGAAGGGTGTTATCACCTATTCTATTCCTCTTATACACTTTCGAATTACCTGAGAAAATTTCTCAACTTGGCGTTTGTTGCCAGATGTTTGCAGACGACATAAAGATTTATAAAGAAGTTGCGAATTCCGGAGACACGTCCGATGTTCAAAGAGCCGTAGATCAAATCGTCTTATGGTCGGAGAAATGGGAACTTCCTCTCGCTGTTGAGAAGTCAATTTGCCTAGTGATTGGAACTCAAAATCGAAACGTAGGTCCAAAATATACACTTAGAGGGACAGCTCTAAGCACCGTTTCCAATGTACGGGACTTGGGCTTTTTCATAACCAGTAAACTAAACTTTGATTTGCTTTACATATCTTTGGCTAAAAGAGCCAATTATCGTGTCTACAACCTTTCCAAAAATTTGAAATCTAAGGATCCTCAGGTATTATTAGGAGCGTACAAAACATACGTTAGACCACTTGTGGAGTGTGGTATTTCAGTGTTCAACCATTCAAGAAGAAAGACATTGAACTTTTAGAAAGCATACAGAATAACTTTACGCGGAAATTGATGATGAGGTGTTACAGCGTCAGCTATTCCCAGCTTCCTAACGGTTCTGTCAGGTCTAATCAGTTGAGGTTGCCGTCTCTATTTATCAGGAGAAGAAGAGCCGATCTAATCATGATGTTCAAAATTCTCACGAGAAAAATTTCCATAGATCCACTTCAGTTTTTCGAAGTTCCTCTGACTCGAAGCAGAAGAGGAAAGATAAGACTGTACCTCCCAGTGGCAAAGTCTCAGACAAGATCAAAATTTCTCACCTACAGGAATCTACGGGAGTTCAACCTTATATTAAAGGCAGTGGTCACGATGAAAAACGTTATCGAAAAAACTACACAAATCAGCTTAGATCAAAAACAGCTGAAAAACTATGAAGGTAGCGCGGTGAAAAACGGGCTAGAATTAGAGTTCCTAGGGCCCAAAGAAGCCAGTTCGTGCACACGTGCACAGCGATGACGAAAAAGATCGCAGTCTCATGCCGAGCAGTCAAAAATCATCGACATTCAGAGGACGAAATAAATGCAAATTTAACGAATAAAGACAGTTGAATAATGAAAGCATTACTTCAGTCAATGTTTTTGACTAGATGTGTACATAAATTCGAAGGTTCATTGATTGACATTCAATTTCAATCCAGCTGATGTTCTTGATATAAGAGGTCATCGATGCCGATGATGTGGAGTGGGCTCGTCCACCATCAAAAGACAAAAAAGTTCAGGTTTAAAATTTGGCCGAAACAGTGGTTTTTTCGCGATTTTTTCTTATAGGTCCTACTACTCGAGACCCAGAAAAGGATTTGGAGAGAAAAAGACGACAAGCATATTTGATCGCGATCACTGCCTTTAAGCCAAAGCGATGAAATACTGTCTATGTCTGTCCAAAGATTTAGAACATTAATTCGTCACTTATGAACATTTCTGGAACGAAACAGTTGAATTGATGAGTTACATTCTATTCTTTGTGATCATGACTGTTTTCCAGTTGCTTTTTTTCTTTTTGCTTGATTCTTTCACGTGTGACTACGCTTCCACGTCAATAAATAATAATAATAATAATAATGACAATGGAGCGACGACGCTCTGCTTGTTGGTAAGCCACAAAATCAGGAGCAGACGATTTGGCGGCCGATGAACCACAATTTGTGCGAACATCAGCGACATCGTCACTCCTAAATTCCGAGACCATCCCAGAAGAAGGGCAACAATTATGATGGCATTTCAAACTAGCATTCTCAATTTTCAGTGATTTCACCTTGTTCTCCAATACACGATTCCTATCTAGTATGATGTCGAGTTGCGCTTTTGAATCACATAAGTACCGCAATAAATTCTTGAGATGATCAGGCAAGGAGACGTCATCTACCACCCGATCGATCAGACCCGATACGGCATCAACGTCGATAGTCGGCAACGCAAACATGATGAACCGAAAAGAAGTACCAGGAGCACAAAGAAAATTTGATCGTCGAGTACAACAGCATCAAACAACTAAAGTGTTATTGTGCCGAGGTTTATGTAGAGTCGCACTTGGAGATTAATCCAAAAAGGAATATTCTAACGAAATTAGCGATAAACTTCTTGCTTGACCATTTTATTTGGTTTTCAAAGGCAGCATACACGATCGTGAACGTGGTTGAGAAAACTATGGAAATAGAATGGTACGGCTCGGAACACAACGCCCAAGCATTTCGAAGCGTCAAAGAGAACCTAAAATGCCGCTACAAGAGTGAAAAGTTGGCTCGGCCCCTGTATTCTTGAATTTGCCGTCCTCCTCCAAAACAGGGCTGCTGGGCCATTCCCACCGTCGTTGATGTATATTGTTTACTTATTGTACTTAATCTACCACCAACAAACGTTGCCGCCGACGGGAATGGCCCAGTACATCTGTTATGGAGGAGGTCGGCAATTACAGGGGCGGAGCCTGTGCTGGGCCATTCCCGTCGCGGCGACGTTTGTGGGTGGTACAATAAGTACAATAAGTGAACCGCACACATTGGCGCCGGTGGGAGTGCCCTAGCGCCCCTGTTTGGAGGAGGACGGCAAATACGGGGGCGGGGACAACTTCTTATCCGTGTAGGGGCATTGTGGGTCGTTTTCAACGCTTCAAAATGCGTAGATGTTGTAATCTGAGTCATTCTGTTCTATTTCCGTAGGTATCCCAACCATCTGTGGCAAACGGGGTAGCGTGAAGGAGGGAACAGGGCAGGTTCACGTATCGGGCCCCGTTCTTGATAGTCAAAAATGGGCGTTTTCTGGGCGGAGCCTTTTTCTGTGCTCCGTCCGTGCAAAGCAGTTTGCTTCAGAAAAGAACCACCCATTTCAGTCTGAAGGGAAAAGGAGGTGGCTAGCCTTGCATAGGCTGTGTCCGGTCTTGCCAAGGCTGTTCGTACCTCTTGACAATAGACCCTTGCTGCCGCTAATTTTCATATTCACAATCCATCTTGCCCTAATATGTACGCCCTTGCTTACAATTTCTTCAACACGCATGCTGCTCCAGAAATCTTCAGCGGGCTCACCCGATACCAGGTTGTGTTAGAGGGGCCTTTTGGATGTTCCGTAAATCCAAAGCCGCTCTATTGCAACCTGGCTCTTGAGTGAGCCCGTTAAAGAATGCTTGAGCATGACAAAATCAAAACAAAATTTGTAAACAAATTCAATTTTATTGCACAATATTACACAGCTACAGTTTGGAGTTAGACTTGTATCCAAAAAGCCTGTAGAGGCGAATCCATGATGACCGCGATTTTGAGATACATAAGGATAACCGTATTTCGAGATGGTGGTAAGGACTACCTCAGGATAACTACCGTGATCCACATCTACATCATAAGACTACAACCGAGCAACCATACGTCAGAATAGCCATGATTCGAGATTCTGACCAAGAGTATGAGATACCTTTGGGTAACATAATGGAGCCTAATGGAGCTGTGAGTAACTATGAACCGAGGTGGTTCAGCATAACCGTGATTCGAAATGAGGAATAGGCTTAGAAGTGACACTGGGCAACACAAATGAGATAAATCACGTTCAATGAAGCGTAAGCGAGATTAAAGCGGGAGTAATACCAACAAGTGATAAGGCATAACAACAAGAGCGTAACAAGATATAACGAAGAAGTAAAAAAATACAATATTATTTCTCTCGTCCCCACAGAACACGGGGTTGACGTATGCCTGAGTCGGCTCTTGGCTGGGTTGCCAATCATTCCACCGACGACAAGGCACGAGGTTGGCGCATCCCCTTCGTTTATGACTCGTTTCTAAAAAAAAGCATCACATATGCAGAGCAATCTATACTCAGCTAACTGGGAAATATTTCTAGATAAAACTGACTTTCACTGGGGCCAGAATGCCATCTTTTTCGACGTAGAGTCGCACATCCGATTTGAAAAGCAGTAATTGACTTGCCTGTACCGTTACGTAAACAAACATTGAGTAAACGTATAAAAATATGGCCCACATTGCGAGCACTTGAGACTGACGAAAGTACTATGTATGTTACAATCCGCCCTAGCCTTTTTGATGTCGTTGAAGTTTTTATTCGACCCTCTTCATCAAAGCGTAGGGTCTTCTAGAACTTGAAACAGAGAGTTTGTTAACTCATCAAAAAAGTTTAAGAATAAATGAAAGAATAGACTCATTACATGCTGTTTTCCTGCATGATGTCTTGCAAAGTCCTGTTGATTTCTCTGTTCCCTATTCCGAGCGCGTCCAGGCAGCAACCTGAAGTAGTAACATTCGCTCACAGCTAAAAGCTCCGCAGCTGACTTATAATATTCATGTGGAGCCTTGTTTTAATGTAGTAACTGACCTCCAGTTTTTATAGCTCCACAAGTACCGAAGGACTTGTGCAGCACGTGGCCTGTCCTCCACGATTTCAACATTTAATACGTCTCCAGCCGGCATCAGTTTCCAAGAAAGCATTCTCGAAATAGTCGGTGATAAGTTCGGTACCACGGCAGTTGCCATACATGAGAAATGGGAGTACAGTACAGCACAAGAAAACTTCAGAAGTCACGAAAACGGTGTTTAAGTTTCAACAACAATTGTGAACAGTACATGACATCCACAACATCTCTGAAATTCTTTGATAAATCGAAAAAGGGCATTTAGAAGCAAATTTCATGTATTCGATTGATTTCAGGAATACGATTTCGAGAAATCTGTGATAAGGGGAATTCGCTCTAGACTATTCAGAAAACAGTCTAATTCCAGGACGACAAAAACCGGTAAAATTAATCATCCAAACTGTTATAGAAGTTAAAGGCAGTGGTCACGATGAAAAACGTTATCGAAAAAAACTCCAAAAATCAGCTCAGATCAAAAACAGCACAAAAACTATGAAGGTAGCGCGGTGAAAAACGGGCTAGAATTAGAGCTATTAAGACCCTAAACTTCTAGTTCGTGCACAGGTGCACAGAAAGATCGCAGTCTCATGTCGAGCAGTCAAAAATCATCGACATTCATAGGAAGAAATAAATGCAAATTTACCTGATAAAACAGTTGAACAATGAAAGCAAGCACTTCAGTCAATGTTTTCGACTAGATGTGTACATAAATCCAAAAATTCATTGATTGAATTTCAATTTCAAGCCAGCTGATGTTCTTGATACTAGAGATCATCGAACCCGATGATGTGGGGTGGACTCGTCCAACATCAAAAGACAAGGAAGTTCAGGCTTCAAATTTGGCCTATAATAGCGTTTTTTCGCCATTTTTTCTAATAGGTTCTACTACTCTATACCCAGAAAAGGGTTCAGAGAGGAAAAGAAGACGAGCATATTTGAGCGCGACCACTGCCTTTAAGAACTACTGTGAATATTTCCAAAACATACTAGTTCACGAATTAAACTTGATTTGCTAGATTTTCTCTTATTTCTAATAAACATTTTTTGAATTAATCGACTTCTAGTGTTTAAAACTTATTTATGCAACATCAAACAATTCAAGGTAATGTAGACACAGATGAGGAGATCAACAAGCACCGAAGAGCAGATCAGGTCTAAGGTTTAAATTCTTAAGCAGCAGAATATTTTTGAAAATTCTTTCAAGCTGTCAAAACGAGATCAGAAATGGGTAAAAAATCCAAGCTGCAGAACATACATATCACTGAGAAATGAAACAGAAATACACCTGGAATGAAAAAATATAAAAAAAATCTATGGTCCGAAGCAGTTTGGTTTCAACCTGATCGATCGATGCCATCGACGGATCATAGCGCGAAGCCGCATTTGAATTCGACCAATGGCGGTCGAGGAGGGTGGAGCGTTGGAGTCGATTCTTGCGCTGCAGACCAAACGGTGGACATCTCCGAGATCGCTCGTAGCACCAAGGGCGGACTTCTGTCTCAGAGCAGTTTCCTCCCGTTTCCGGGGCTGACCAATTAGAACTGTTGCAACAGCAAGCCCGCCGCTCTAGACTTGCCGCTGAACTTTTAGAGGGGTGGGGTTAGAGGAGGACCTGACGCCTTTGCTGCTATCCCGTTTGCCAGAGCACATTTACGAGCGTGTATGCTGCCTTTGAGCTTGAAATTTTTTCGAATCTACGAAAATGGCGGAATTTTCTTTTTCTTTCAGAAAAATTTTCACTTTGCATTTTTAGTGAATTTTCGACTTATTGTGGTGCGCGCGAAGCGCGCAACAGATTTGGCTTTAACTCGGCCATGCGCAACTCTGCGACTCCAAAATCAGCGTTCTGAGTAACTGTGGAGATGCGGTTTTTCCTCCATTGGAAAGAACGTAAAAAGTTGGTTTATGTACCAAAAAATGGTTTGGAATCGTTTCTTGGCACTCGAAAAAAATGGCGAAAACCACGTGATTTTGGTCGAAAAACTGTTAATCTCCTTTTTTTTCAGACGGCGTTCACGATCTTGTGTAACCAGTTAAAATTGAGCTAGGAAGCTAATTTTTTTGGCAGGAGGCTGGAAATGGATGCAGCTAGCTCCTATTCAATTTTGGAGTTGAAAGCTCAATTTTAGCGGACCCTCAAAATGGAGGGTCAAGACGGGTAAAAACATGTAAACATGTTATTGTAAACCATCCGACGTTCTCTGAGCTTCGAAAATGAACTAATGAAAAACAACACAGCTGATAGGCTGATAGGCTTCTGGCCAAGATTGTTCTCTCTTTGAGACGGTTGGTGTAAATAGGATTTGAGGAGTGCGCAGGACGCCGCAGAAAATGTACGGGACTCCAGTGGGAAAGCGTAGGTTGTCGTAGGAAGTGTGCGGAACTCTAGTGGGAGTGCGCAGGACGCCGTAGAAAGTGTGTGGGCCACCAGTGGGAAAGCGTAGGTTGTCGTAGGAAGTGTGCGGGACCCTAGTGGGAGTGCGCAGGACGCCGTAGAAAGTGTGCGGGCCACCAGTGGGAAAGCGTAGGTTGTCGTAGGAAGTGTGTGGGCCACCAGTGGGAAAGCGTAGGTTGTCGTAGGAAGTGTGCGGGACCCTAGTGGGAGTGCGCAGAACGCCGTAGAAAGTGTGCGGGCCACCAGTGGGAAAGCGTAGGTTGTCGTAGGAAGTGTGCGGGACCCTAGTGGGAGTGCGCAGGATGCCGTAGAAAGTGTGCGGGACCCCAGTGGGAGTGCGCAGGACGCCGTAAAAAGTGTGCGGGCCACCAGTGGAAAAGCGTAGGTTGTCGTAGGAAGTGTGCGGAACCCTAGTGGGAGTGCGCAGGACGCCGTAGAAAGTGTGCGGGACCCCAGTGGGAGTGCGCAGGACGCCGTAGAAAGTGTGCGGGACCACAGTGGGAATGCGCAGGACGCTGTAGAAAGTGTGCGGGACCACAGTGGGAATGCGCAGGACGCCGTAGAAGATGTGCGGTAACTCAGTGGGAATGCGCAGGACGCCGAAGAAAGTGTGCGGAACCACAGTGGGAATGCGCAGGACGCCGTAGAAAGTGTGCGGGCCACCAGTGGAAAAGCGTAGGTTGTCGTAGGAAGTGTGCGGGACCCTAGTGGGAGTGCGCAGGACGTCGTAGAAAGTGTGCGGGACCCCAGTGGGAGTGCGCAGGACGCCGTAGAAAGTGTGCGGCACCACAGTGGGAATGCGCAGGACGCCGTAGAAAGTGTGCGGTAACTCAGTGGGAATGCGCAGGACGCCGCAGAAAGTGTGCGGTCCACCAGTGAGAAAGCGTAGGTTGTCGTAGGAAGTGTGCGGGACCCTAGTGGGAGTGCGCAGGACGTCGTAGAAAGTGTGCGTGACCCCAGTGGGATTGCGCAGGACGCCTAGAAAGTGTGCGGGACCCCAGTGGGAGTGCGCAGGACGCCGTAGAAAATTTACCGGACACCAGTGGGAATGCGCAGGACGCCGCAGAAAGTGTGCGGGCCACCAGTGGGAAAGCGTAGGTTGTCGTAGAATGTGTGCAGTAACCCAGTGAGAGTGCACAGGACGCCGTAGAAGGTGTGCGGGCTCCCAATAGGAGTGCGCAGGACGCCGTAGAAAGTGTGCGGGACCACAGTGGGAATGCGCACGACGCCGTGGAAAGTGTGCGGGACCACAGTGGGAATGCGCAGGACACCGTAGAAGATGTGCGATAACTCAGTGGGAATGCGCAGGACGCCGTAGAAAGTGTGCGGGACCACAGTGGGAATGCGCAGGACGCCGTAGAAAGTGTGCGGGCCACCAGTGGGAAAGCGTAGGTTGTCGTAGAATGTGTGCAGTAACCCAGTGAGAGTGCGCAGGACGCCGTAGGTGGTGTGCGGTAACCCAGTGGGAGTGCGCAGGACGCCGTAGAAAGTGTGCGGGACTACAGTGGGAATGCGCGGGACGATGAAGAAAATGTACGGGACCCCAGTGGGAGTGTGCAGGACGCCGTAGAAGGTGTGTGGTAACCCAGCGGGAGTGCGCAGGACGCCGTAGAAAGCGTGCGGGCTCTCAATGGGAGTGCGCAGGACGATGTAGAAAAAGTACGGGACCCCAGTGGGAGTGTGCAGGATGCCGTAGAATGTGTGCAGTAACCCAGTGAGAGTGCGCAGGACGCCGTAGAAGGTGTGCGGGCTCCTTATAGGAGCGCGCAGGACGCCGTAGAAAGTGTGCGGGCCCCCAACGGGAGTGCGCAGGACGCCGTAGAAAGCGTGCGGGCTCCCAATGGGAGTGCGCAGGACGATGTAGAAAATGTACGGGACCCCAGTGGGAGTGTGCAGGATGCCGTAGAAGGTGTGCAGTAACCCAGTGAGAGTGCGCAGGACGCCGTAGAAGGTGTGCGGGCTCCCAATGGGAGTGTCCAGGACGCCGTAGAAAGTGTGCGGGCCATCAATGGCAGTGCGCAGGACGCCGTATAAAGTGTGCGAGCCCCCAGTGGGAATGAGCAGGACGCCGTAGAAGGTGTGCGGTGACCCAGTGGGAGTGTGCAGGACGCCGTAGAAGGTGTTTGGTAACCCAGTGGGAGTGCGCAGGACGCCGTATAAAGTGGGCGGGCTCCCATTGGGAATGCGCAGGACGCCGTAGTAAGTGTGCGGGCCCCCAATGGGAGTGCGCAGGACGCCGTAGAAGGTGTTCGGTAACCCAGTGGGAGTGCGCAGGACGCCGTAGAAAGTGTGCGGGCCCCCAGTGGGAATGCGCAGGACGCCGTAGAAGGTGTGCGGGCCCCCAATGGGAGTGTGCAGGACGCCGTAGAAAGTGTGCAGGCCCCCAGTGGGAATGCGCAGGACGCCGTAGAAGGTGTTCGGTAACCCAGTGGGAGTGCGCAGGACGCCGTAGAAAGTGTGCGGGCCCTCAGTGGAAATGCGCAGGACGCCGTAGAAGGTGTGCGGTAACCTAGTGGGAGTGCGCAGGACGCCGTAGAAAGTGTGCGGGCCCCCAGTGGGAATGCGCAGGACGCCGTCGAAAGTGTGCGGGCCCCCAATGGGAGTGCGCAGCATGCCGTAGAAAGTGTTCGGTAACCCAGTGGGAGTGCGCAGGACGCCGTAGAAAGTGTGCGGGCCCCCAGTGGGAATGCGCAGGACGCCGTAGAAGGTGTGCGGTAACCTAGTGGGAGTGCGCAGGACGCCGTAGAAAGTGTGCGGGCCCCAATGGGAGTGCGCAGGACGCCGTAGTAAGTGTGCGGGCCCCCAATGGGAGTGTGCAGGACGCCGTAGAAAGTGTGCGGGCCCCCAGTGGGAATGCGCAGGGCGCCGTAGAAGGTGTTCGGTAACCCAGTGGGAGTGCGCAGGACGCCGTAGAAAGTGTGCGGGCCCTCAGTGGGAATGCGCAGGACGCCGTAGAAGGTGTGTGGTAACCTAGTGGGAGTGCGCAGGACGCCGTAGAAAGTGTGCGGGACCCTAGTGGGAGTGCGCAGGACGCCGTAGAAAGTGTGCGGGACCCCAGTGGGAAAGCGTAGGTTGTCGTAGGAAGTGTGCGTGACACCAGTGGGAATGCGCAGGACGCCTAGAAAGTGTGCGGGACCCCAGTGGGAGTGCGCAGGACGCCGTAGAAAATTTACCGGACCCCAGTGGGAATGCGCAGGACGCCGCAGAAAGTGTGCGGGCCACCAGTGGGAAAGCGTAGGTTGCCGGAGAATGTGTGCAGGGACCCAGTGAGTGTGCAGGACGCCGTAGGTGGTGTGCGGTAACCCAGTGGGAGTGCGCAGGACGCCGTAGAAAGTGTGCGGGACCACAGTGGGAATGCGCGGGACGATGAAGAAAATGTACGGGACCCCAGTGGGAGTGTGCAGGACGCCGTAGAAGGTGTGTGGTAACCTAGTGGGAATGCGCAGGACGCCGTCGAAAGTGTGCGGGCCCCCAATGGGAGTGCGCAGCATGCCGTAGAAAGTGTTCGGTAACCCAGTGGGAGTGCGCAGGACGCCGTAGAAAGTGTGCGGGCCCCCAGTGGGAATGCGCAGGACGCCGTAGAAGGTGTGCGGTAACCTAGTGGGAGTGCGCAGGACGCCGTAGAAAGTGTGCGAGCCCCAATGGGAGTGCGCAGGACGCCGTAGTAAGTGTGCGGGCCCCCAATGGGAGTGTGCAGGACGCCGTAGAAAGTGTGCGGGCCCCCAGTGGGAATGCGCAGGACGCCGTAGAAGGTGTTCGGTAACCCAGTGGGAATGCGCAGGACGCCGTAGAAAGTGTGCGGGACCCCAGTGGGAAAGCGTAGGCTGTCGTAGGAAGTGTGCGCGACCCCAGTGTGAGTGCGCAGGACGCCGTAGAAGGTGTGCGGTACCCCAGTGGGAGTGCGCAGGACGCCGTAGAAAATTTACCGGACCCCAGTGGGAATGCGCATTACGCCGCAGAAAGTTTGCGGGCCACCAGTGGGAAAGCGTAGGTTGTCGTAGGAAGTGTGCGCGACCCCAGTGGGAGTGCGCAGGACGCCGTAGAAAGTGTGCGGGACCACAGTGGGAATGCGCAGGACGCCGTAGAAAGTGTGCGGGCCACCAGTGGGAAAGCGTAGGTTGTCGTAGAATGTGTGCAGTAACCCAGTGAGAGTGCGCAGGACGCCGTAGGTGGTGTGCGGTAACCCAGTGGGAGTGCTCAGGACGCCGTAGAAAGTGTGCGGGACTACAGTGGGAATGCGCGGGACGATGAAGAAAATGTACGGGACCCCAGTGGGAGTGTGCAGGACGCCGTAGAAGGTGTGTGGTAACCCAGCGGGAGTGCGCAGGACGCCGTAGAAAGCGTGCGGGCTCTCAATGGGAGTGCGCAGGACGATGTAGAAAAAGTACGGGACCCCAGTGGGAGTGTGCAGGATGCCGTAGAATGTGTGCAGTAACCCAGTGAGAGTGCGCAGGACGCCGTAGAAGGTGTGCGGGCTCCCAATGGGAGTGCGCAGGACGCCGTAGAAAGTGTGCGGGCCCCCAGTGGGAATGCGCTGGACGCCGTAGAAAGTGTGCGGGCCATCAATGGCAGTGCGCAGGACGCCGTATAAAGTGTGCGAGCCCCCAGTGGGAATGAGCAGGACGCCGTAGAAGGTGTGCGGTGACCCAGTGGGAGTGTGCAGGACGCCGTAGAAGGTGTTTGGTAACCCAGTGGGAGTGCGCAGGACGCCGTATAAAGTGGGCGGGCTCCCATTGGGAATGCGCAGGACGCCGTAGTAAGTGTGCGGGCCCCCAATGGGAGTGCGCAGGACGCCGTAGAAGGTGTTCGGTAACCCAGTGGGAGTGCGCAGGACGCCGTAGAAAGTGTGCGGGCCCCCAGTGGGAATGCGCAGGACGCCGTAGAAGGTGTGCGGTAACCTAGTGGGAGTGCGCAGGACGCCGTAGAAAGTGTGCGGGCCCCAATGGGAGTGCGCAGGACGCCGTAGTAAGTGTGCGGGCCCCCAATGGGAGTGTGCAGGACGCCGTAGAAAGTGTGCGGGCCCCCAGTGGGAATGCGCAGGACGCCGTAGAAGGTGTTCGGTAACCCAGTGGGAGTGCGCAGGACGCCGTAGAAAGTGTGCGGGCCCTCAGTGGGAATGCGCAGGACGCCGTAGAAGGTGTGCGGTAACCTAGTGGGAGTGCGCAGGACGCCGTAGAAAGTGTGCGGGCCCCCAGTGGGAATGCGCAGGACGCCGTAGAAGGTGTGCGGTAACCTAGTGGGAATGCGCAGGACGCCGTCGAAAGTGTGCGGGCCCCCAATGGGAGTGCGCAGCATGCCGTAGAAAGTGTTCGGTAACCCAGTGGGAGTGCGCAGGACGCCGTAGAAAGTGTGCGGGCCCCCAGTGGGAATGCGCAGGACGCCGTAGAAGGTGTGCGGTAACCTAGTGGGAGTGCGCAGGACGCCGTAGAAAGTGTGCGGGCCCCAATGGGAGTGCGCAGGACGCCGTAGTAAGTGTGCGGGCCCCCAATGGGAGTGTGCAGGACGCCGTAGAAAGTGTGCGGGCCCCCAGTGGGAATGCGCAGGACGCCGTAGAAGGTGTTCGGTAACCCAGTGGGAGTGCGCAGGACGCCGTAGAAAGTGTGCGGGCCCTCAGTGGGAATGCGCAGGACGCCTAGAAAGTGTGCGGGACCCCAGTGGGAGTGCGCAGGACGCCGTAGAAAATTTACCGGACCCCAGTGGGAATGCGCAGGACGCCGCAGAAAGTGTGCGGGCCACCAGTGGGAAAGCGTATGTTGTCGTAGAATGTGTGCAGTGACCCAGTGAGAGTGCGCAGGACGCCGTAGGTGGTGTGCGGTAACCCAGTGGGAGTGCGCAGGACGCCGTAGAAAGTGTGCGGGACTACAGTGGGAATGCGCGGGACGATGAAGAAAATGTACGGGACCCCAGTGGGAGTGTGCAGGACGCCGTAGAAGGTGTGTGGTAACCTAGTGGGAATGCGCAGGACGCCGTCGAAAGTGTGCGGGCCCCCAATGGGAGTGCGCAGCATGCCGTAGAAAGTGTTCGGTAACCCAGTGGGAGTGCGCAGGACGCCGTAGAAAGTGTGCGGGCCCCCAGTGGGAATGCGCAGGACGCCGTAGAAGGTGTGCGGTAACCTAGTGGGAGTGCGCAGGACGCCGTAGAAAGTGTGCGAGCCCCAATGGGAGTGCGCAGGACGCCGTAGTAAGTGTGCGGGCCCCCAATGGGAGTGTGCAGGACGCCGTAGAAAGTGTGCGGGCCCCCAGTGGGAATGCGCAGGACGCCGTAGAAGGTGTTCGGTAACCCAGTGGGAATGCGCAGGACGCCGTAGAAAGTGTGCGGGACCCCAGTGGGAAAGCGTAGGTTGTCGTAGGAAGTGTGCGTGACACCAGTGGGAATGCGCAGGACGCCTAGAAAGTGTGCGGGACCCCAGTGGGAGTGCGCAGGACGCCGTAGAAAATTTACCGGACCCCAGTGGGAATGCGCAGGACGCCGCAGAAAGTGTGCGGGCCACCAGTGGGAAAGCGTAGGTTGTCGTAGAATGTGTGCGGGACCCCAGTGGGAGTGCGCAGGACGCCGTAGAAAATTTACCGGACCCCAGTGGGAATGCGCAGGACGCCGCAGAAAGTGTGCGGGCCACCAGTGGGAAAGCGTAGGTTGTCGTAGAATGTGTGCAGTAACCCAGTGAGAGTGCGCAGGACGCCGTAGGTGGTGTGCGGTAACCCAGTGGGAGTGCGCAGGACGCCGTAGAAAGTGTGCGGGACTACAGTGGGAATGCGCGGGACGATGAAGAAAATGTACGGGACCCCAGTGGGAGTGTGCAGGACGCCGTAGAAGGTGTGTGGTAACCCAGCGGGAGTGCGCAGGACGCCGTAGAAAGCGTGCGGGCTCTCAATGGGAGTGCGCAGGACGATGTAGAAAAAGTAAGGGACCCCAGTGGGAGTGTGCAGGATGCCGTAGAATGTGTGCAGTAACCCAGTGAGAGTGCGCAGGACGCCGTAGAAGGTGTGCGGGCTCCCAATGGGAGTGCGCAGGACGCCGTAGAAAGTGTGCGGGCCCCCAGTGGGAATGCGCTGGACGCCGTAGAAAGTGTGCGGGCCATCAATGGCAGTGCGCAGGACGCCGTATAAAGTGTGCGAGCCCCAGTGGGAATGAGCAGGACGCCGTAGAAGGTGTGCGGTGACCCAGTGGGAGTGTGGAGCACGCCGTAGAAGGTGTTTGGTCACCCAGTGGGAGTGCGCAGGACGCCGTATAAAGTGGGCGGGCTCACATTGGGAATGCGCAGGACGCCGTAGTAAGTGTGCGGGCCCCCAATGGGAGTGCGCAGGACGCCGTAGAAGGTGTTCGGTAACCCAGTGGGAGTGTGCAGGACGCCGTAGAAAATGTACATGGCCCCAGTGGGAGTGTGCAGGACGCCGTAGAAGGTGTGCGGTAACCCAGTGGGAGTGCGCAGGACGCCGTAGAAAGTGTGCGGGCTCCCATTGTGAGTGTGCAGGATGCCGTAGAAAGTGTGCGGGCCCCCAATGGGAGTGTGCAGGACGCCGTAGAAAGTGTGCGGGCCCCAGTGGGAATGCGCAGGACGCCGTAGAAAATGTACGGGGCCACAGTGGGAGTGCGCAGGACGCCGTAGAAAGTGTGCGGGCCCTCAGTGGGAATGCGCAGGACGCCGTAGAAGGTGTGCGGTAACCCAGTGGACGTGCGAAGGACGCCGTAGAAAGTGTACGGGCCCCCAGTGGGGGTGCGCAGGACGCCGTAGAAGGTGTGCGGTAACCCAGTGGGAATGCGCAGGACGCCGTCGAAAGTGTGCGGGCCCCCAATGGGAGTGCGCAGCATGCCGTAGAAAGTGTTCGGTAACCCAGTGGGAGTGCGCAGGACGCCGTAGAAAGTGTGCGGGCCCCCAGTGGGAATGCGCAGGACGCCGTAGAAGGTGTGCGGTAACCTAGTGGGAGTGCGCAGGACGCCGTAGAAAGTGTGCGGGCCCCAATGGGAGTGCGCAGGACGCCGTAGTAAGTGTGCGGGCCCCCAATGGGAGTGTGCAGGACGCCGTAGAAAGTGTGCGGGCCCCCAGTGGGAATGCGCAGGACGCCGTAGAAGGTGTTCGGTAACCCAGTGGGAGTGCGCAGGACGCCGTAGAAAGTGTGCGGGCCCTCAGTGGGAATGCGCAGGACGCCGTAGAAGGTGTGCGGTAACCTAGTGGGAGTGCGCAGGACGCCGTAGAAAGTGTGCGGGCCCCCAGTGGGAATGCGCAGGACGCCGTAGAAGGTGTGCGGTAACCTAGTGGGAATGCGCAGGACGCCGTCGAAAGTGTGCGGGCCCCCAATGGGAGTGCGCAGCATGCCGTAGAAAGTGTGCGGGCCCCCAGTGGAAAAGCGAGGGTCATTTTTTATGGTTGCGGGTCACAATTTTTTGGAGTTATAGTTCTCAGACAACACCGATTCAGACCAATTTCATTATATACGGAAGGCGAAAGCTGTCATAAGAGGTTTCGCCTCTCCAAAATGGGAATCGCTAAACAAAAATCAGGTCAAAAAGGGAACCTTTGGAAAAAATATATGAAATTTTTAAAAGTTTAGCTTCCTGGCAAAAGTAATGATTTGGCAATGTTATAATTTCAAGAAATCAAAGAGTTGAAAAAAAATTTTAAAAAACGTCTTGAAATATCTTTAAAATTGATTTGGCGAAAAATAACCATAAGTAATGAAAGAACTGGGAAATGTAGTGAAATTATTAACATCGGATTTGGCGGTCAGTCGTAGGCCAACTTTTTATAAGTAGTGAGAGACGAGGTATAGGATTTTACAAGCTTCTCCGTTAAACTTATCAAAGCTAAATCAAGCGCGCAACGGAAACCTTAAAACATTTCATTGAAGCTGTAATACGGAAATCAGGGTGGGTCAAGCTATGTAAACGTAACGCTCAAATCCGGTGCGCGCTTAATTTAGCTTTGATAAGTTTAACGGAGAAGCTTGTAAAATCCTATACCTCGTCTCTCACTACTTATAAAAACTTGGCCTACGACTGACCGCCAAATCCGATGTTAATCATTTCACTACATTTCCCAGTTTTTTCATTACTTGTGGTTAATTTGCCCCAAATCATTTTTAAAGATATTTCAAGACGTTTTTTAAATTTTTTTCAACTCTTTGATTTCGTGAAACTATAACATTGCCAAATCATTACTTTTGCCAGGAAGCTAAACTTTTAGAAATCATACATATGTATATTATCTGTTGACTTTTATTTTTATATTCGTATTATTTTGTGATTCCCGGATTTTCGTTTCCTGCGTTTTTCAGTCTTTTTTTCTTCTTTTCCCTTTCCGGAAATCATGGAAAATATTTTTGCACAGCCCTGAATATGACGTTCTAGAGCTCGGCGGGAAAAATTCACAAGTATC
Organism: Aplectana chamaeleonis; assembly: GCA_029168955.1. Taxonomy (NCBI): domain Eukaryota; kingdom Metazoa; phylum Nematoda; class Chromadorea; order Rhabditida; family Cosmocercidae; genus Aplectana; species Aplectana chamaeleonis. Next base: position 66,731 of record JAPDOI010001693.1, on the reverse strand, counting down.
AGGCTGAATCGTCTGATGTGAGTAGCGATAATGTCCATAACTTGCTTGCGAACGTGTAGTACGTGTTCGGATCAGGGATTTGCGGCAATTGCCGTTTGCCGTTTGTCGTTGGCCGGCCATTTTCGGGACATTTTGGCCGTTTGTCGTTTGCCGAAATTTTGGTTATTTTTCCGGCAAAACATTGGAAGGAAACGACGCCTATGTTCGCGGCTGTGTGGGCACTAGGGGTAGTCCGATTAGCCGTTGTTCGCTCAAACGTTATCCGTGGTTTCGAGTTATCTGGGGTGGTAGTAAATCTGTTTGAAAACGCGAGTTAACTCGCGTTAAAGGCAGTGTTGACGATAAAAGTCGTTTTTCTGTTCTTCCGCCTATCTTGAAAGCGGGCTCATGCTGATTCCAATGATGTCCCTGGAATCGTACAAGACCCCCTGGAAACGGAGTTATGGTTCTCGAAATTCAGCAAGGGAAGCATTGGTGACGAGTTGTCCGAGGCTTGTAACTCCCGTTTTTTGCAGCCGATGTGTGCAAGCTGACCTGAGTAAAGAGAGAAGTTGAGAATGAAGGAAAGAACGTGGCTTTTGATCGGAAACCATCGCTCATCTAACCGCGAATTCAGGGCAACTGTTATAGGACGTGGGCGGAGTGACCCAATGGGTTGGCTGGCCCACGAGATTTTCACCCACTTACCGGCGGTTTTTCGCCGCACTTCTGTTCCTAATCTTCTTAGAGGAACCCAAAGCTTACGTTTTAGCCAAAAAAAGTGAAGCTTTTTCTTCATGAACACTGCCTTTAAATTCGCGGTAAAATCGCGTAAAAACTGCACCTAAACCCGAGCTTTTTATTTGAAGATTTCCAGACATTGCTGAAACTACGCACTCGCATGCCAACTTATGAGACACTAGATACGCATAGTGTAAAAAAATTCTCCAAAAAAATGGTTCGTTCTGTCTTTTCTGGGTAAAATATTGATTTAGAAAAAAATTTCTGAAGGTTTTTTGAACTTGTTTCAGCTCGCGGTAAGTTCTCGCAAAACTGCAACATAAAGGCAGGGTTCTCGATAAAATCGGTTGTTGTGCTATCCTCATGGAAGGTAGATCTGGCCATCACAAAAGTGAAAATACGTGAAAAATTGGAGAAAAACGCTAAGGAACAGAAAAGTTATTGCCTGGTGTCCTCCCGCCCCCAGTTATCAAGATTTCTATGAAAGCCTATTTTGCTAACTTTTATTTTGCTTCTTAAGTAATTTATGAGTACTTCTGGAGACTATTGACTATTTTAGCAGCAAAATCAAAGGCGGATAGATAAGCATTAACGAAAATGTCGTTAATTAGGGGGCCGACCGACACCGGTAATTAGCCGTTTAACTTTGTTTTTGGGCGTTTTTCCCTCGAATTTCCGGGTTTTTCACGTATTTTTACGTTTGTGATGACCAAATCTACACTCTCATGAAGAGAGCTCAAAAACTTTTTTTTTGCGAACCCTGCCTTTAACGCGAGCTAACAGAGAAATTGGAACTAATGTGTGAATGAGGAGAAAGATGGATAGTTTTCGAAAAAAGTCCTGCGGAGAACTTTTTCTAAAGCTATCCATCCATCTTTTTCTTCGTTCATAATCTATTTCCATTTTCTCTGTCAGCTCCCGTTATGTTGCAGTTTTGCGGGAACCCAACGCGAAATCACCACCTAGTTGTATTATGACACATTTCATATGAGTTACTCGCAGTCGGTTCTAGTTTTGCCAGAGCGCGGCTACCGATCGCGGATCCGCAGCGGCACCACCGCGGAGTCGCAGCGGCACTACTGCGGGGCCGCCACGACATTGCCGCTACTCCGCGATAGTGCCTCTTTGGTGCCTGTAGAAGCCGAAGCCGCAGCGGCGATTTTTTTGATTTCCATGAGGTCCCTCTATATCTTGTTTTTGTCCATCTGATGTCTTGAAATGAAACTATTCCCTTGAATTAGAAATGTTAGAATGTTGACACAAATAATGGAAAAAAGGGGAAAAAAGTAGAGCGGCACATGTTAACAACTTTTGGGCCAATCTAGAGGTTTTTGCCGTTTGCCGGCCGTTTTTGAGATTTTCTTGCCGATTACCGTTTGCCGAAATCTAAGAATCGTTTGCCGCACATCCCTGGTTCGGATACACCCGCTAAAGCCGTCAAAGAATGCATGGCATTATCAAAGTGTTTATAGGTTTCGATGGAGTCGATTTTCGCTAGCATCATCCTTGTCATCATTGGCACACTGGCCCGGGTGGCCAGCGGGTTCGCAATAGTAGCGTGTTCTCCGCTTAGCCTTGGAGAGCAGTTTATCGTGGTTTGGTCACTTGTACCTAAGGCGACTGTACAGGTAAGGTTCTGCTATAATTTCGAATGTAATTTTTCTAATGGAGCAGGTACTCCTTCGCAGATTACTGCTGAAACCAGCTGCTGGGAGAATTGTGAGGCACAGGAGTGCTTAGCGAGGGTTAGCCCTGGAGCACATGCACTGTCCAGAGCGTAAACAAACAGTTTGTTTACCACCAAACTCGCCATGCCAGAAAGCCTCAGTAAACAATAATCATGAGAAAGTGAAAAAAGTTAGCAACCTCCAGCAACAAACACACAACAGGCTGTCTCAAAGACGCCTCTTTTGAAACAGCAGAAAAACACAGCTTTCTCGGGGGATTTTCTGCCCCAAGTGCTTGCTGAGTGGGGGTAGGTGTTCACCACTCACAGTGCACATGCTTCGAGTTTGCCGCCTTTCCTTGGTTGAGCGAGTCTGATTAAAGGCAGTGGTCACGATGAAAAACCTTATGGAAAAAAAAACACAGAAATCAGCTTAGGTGGAAAACAGCTGAAAAACTATGAAGGAAGCGCGGTGAGAAACGGGCTAGGATTAGGGTTTCTAAGGCCCAAAGATGTCAGTTCGTGCACACGTGCACAACGCTGCTCAAAAAGATCGCAGTCTCATGCCGAGCAGTCAAAAATCATCGACATTAAGAGGACGAAATAAATGCAAATTTACCTAATAAGAACAGTTGAAGAAACAAAGCAAGCACTTCGGTCAATGTTTTTGACTAGATGAGTACATACATATATTGAAATTCAATTTCAAGCCAGCTGATGTTCTCGATACTAGAGATCATCGATGCCGATGATGTGGAGTGGGCTCGTCCACCATGAAAAGACAAGGAAGTTCAGGGTTGAAAATTGGCCCAAACCAGCGGTTTTTTCGCAATTTTTTCTTATAGGTCCTAGTACTCTAAATCCAGAAGATGGTTTAGAGAGGAAAAGAAGACAAGCACATTTGATCGCGACCACTGCATTTAAATGGGGTGAGTTGAGTGTATGAGCAACCCGATAATAAACGCGCAAGTCGCCAATCTTCGACGGTGGCGGACAGGCACCAGCGCTATTCTGACTCCTAATGAAGCAGAACAAAGTGCGGAGCATCAATAGAGCTGGTTGCTCAATAAGTATGTTGCCCTGCCCGATTCGTCTGCAACTCCATCTCGACGACCACTGCTTTTCGAGCTGATTTCTCGTCTTTTGACACAAGGACCAGTATGAACCGCCAGTCAACAGAGCAGAAGAAAACATTGTTCGTTGTCGTCCCCGACCTGTTGCACGCCCTTCTGATCCATTCAAGATAGGTCGGATTGAAAACTGTGGTCCACGCGGAGCCGAGCAATCAGCTTGTCGCAAAACTGGTGAAGTGGTGGTGCGCCGGCTCTCACAAGCATGACACTGTAGTTGTTACTCAGACATTCGTTCGCGTCTCGCCTTGCACGAAGACGCGTGTCGCCCAGGTACACGTGTATTTGTAGTGTAATTTCGGAGCGCCAAATACGCTACGTATGGTCTTTGTAGTGCGAGATAGGGTCTTTTTCGGGCGACACTCATAAATTTGGCGCGACAAATGCACTCCGTAGTGTATTTGTAGTGCGAGATAGAGACAATGTAGTGTGTTTGTAGGCTCTCTACTATTAGAACCTTACTGGCTCTTCAGGCTAATGTAGGTAGGGTGTTTTAGGTTACCTACTGCTCAGACCTGGTGTTTCTCAAGGGTTCTACTACTATATCGTTACTGAGCCTTCCATATACCATGACTGGGCAATCTCTCGGCTGTTTTTAGGTCTCAACAGTTTTCATTTCTTTAGCCACTGTAGGGTGCTCACAGGCATGCCATTGCTTTTTCAGAATGCCTTTCATTGAAGCATTTTTAGGTCCCCCTAGCCTTACTAAATTCCCGCCATGCAATAGCTTTAACGTCGGCATGGACCCTGAAGAGACCTTGCGTTCACTATTGAAGGTTGGCACAAACTCGATGCTGTGTGCTATAACATAGGTGCACCGAGTTTGCGCCAACCCTCAATGGGGAACGTAAAGTATGTTCAGGATCCATACCGATCATAGTTGATCTAGCATAAATACTTTATACACGAAATAGAGTAAACTGGGCATGCGAATACAATGCAAATTACAGTTTCACAACAAAAGCAAAATTGCTGACGGAAATACATCTACAGAAACAAATGCAATACACAAAGCTGATCACTCAAAAACTGAGGGAAACATCAGCAACATTGCTCATGAAAACACAGGCGGTATGCAAAAACAGAGGCGGACCTCAATTAAGGATAGGTTTTCATACGATTTTCTTGAGCATCGAAATGAATCAAATCAAATGAAGCAAGTGCCAAACAAACGAAGAAACAACAATGAACAGATGAACAATCAACATATGAACAAATGAATGAATGACACGAAGCCGATCCATGGAAAAACGATTTGGCCCTGTGAGAACCTGTGAATGCGGTGTAGGGCGTTTAACGCGCCGATACACATCTTTTACGCGACAAATTCACGAGAAAGACACTACACTCGCTCTACATGTCCGTCCAGCCCCACTCGGCGCGCTTGTGGGATCAATGTCGCGCCGACGGTAAAAGGTGCCAAATAAGCCCGGCCCCCACCCCCAAGGCGACACGCGCTTGAATGTCCGAGTATTCATCTGTGACTATTTCTTTCGCGATTCGCGGAAAATTCACGTTCACCCCCAAAACTGCATCCTGAATATTATTTGAAATTTATACAGCGTAAAGTAACCATAAGGTCAGTGCCATTGGCTGGTACCACAGTGAAGTGTGAGTAGATGGATGACGGCACGAAGAATGGTAGACGTTATGGCAAATGACAGTATGGGCCGGGGTATATCGGTCGCAGTCAGCGTCGTGCAACTACCGTATTTCCTCTATTAGAAGCACACCTCTATTCAAAGTACACCTCTAATACAGTGCGTTTCATTGTTTATGAACACCTCAATTTTTAACGATACCGCTATCCGGCGTAATGCGTTGCAATTTTCACCATCACCAGCGTATTCAGGGTGTTGGAAAACCTATATATCTATGTTTTTAGGATTTCATCTTTCCAAGAACTTTTCGTATAACGCTTTTGACGATTATCTCCACGTTCGACTCTCTATGAACCTCGGCATCAGAATAATGGTTGATAGTTTGACTGTAGCGGGCACGAGGTGGTATGGCTTTATTGTAGACTAACGCTTCGGCGGTCTCGCCCCCTTCGGAGTCTGAAAAAGGTCGAATCTATTCGTAAAATTACTCGCGCAAACGTAGTTTTCACCCTACAGCAATTCAATACAAAATTTTACAAATCAATTGCTGGGATTCATGAAGCTGAGTGACATACCTTTTCAAAGTCTGTGGAACATCAAGTATTCGGTAGATAAACGACGGGGTACCGAGATGTCAGAAAACAGCACCCTAATCAGAAGGCTAATCTGATGTAGGGCTGTAGGTCCCGCGTTATATTTATACCCTCGTCCTTCCGGTTGACCTTGGGGTCTCTCGCATTGATCCAGAATGCCTCAAGGTCTTTTCGCGCACTTGTTTTGGCCTCCCGCGCTACTATCTCCACTCTCACCTCAAGATCTTCCCCGTCATGGTAATTAACTCTGTGGCAACCCAGCGCAGTACTAATTCACCTTTTTTCCTTCCCATCCAAGTCCTCTTCGATCCGCACATGCAGTGGGCGGGCTGTTTCCCCGAATAATTCCTGGCCACAGCTCTGACATGCGATCAGATAAATAACCCCAAAAGCAATACAGTCACCATCTCTGCGCGATGGGCAAATGACGCACTGTGGTGTGACGCACGCGCGATCATACTGACGATTCCGCACTAATTGCCGTTTTAAATTATTGGGCGGGATGGCCACCAGAGATACAGTATTTTCCAATCCCGCTCCTCGAAGGCATTTTCTGTCAGCGCGGCTCACATCATCGGATATGAATAGCATTATGAAAGGAATTTTCTCTGTGGTATATTGTTACTTCGCTGACCTTCGTGGCCATTACGCGACCTGCGCGCGTGTGGTCCATAGCCATTAAGAGTCGCTATTTGACAGGATAGTCTTTTTGACGATTCACGCTCTTCCTCTCCAGAACACACAATTACAGCGGTGCGGAACATGTTTCTGACAACAGCAAGTTTTGTCTGAGTGGGATGCTCGGACCGCCAGTGGACCAGAATATTCTTGTTCGAAGGTTTGCGATACCATTTTGTGCATTTCCTGCCTTCCGCTAGTTGAATCTGAACATTCCGAAAGGGCAACCAGCTTTTCGACGGTTTTTCCCGGGTAAGTTTTATGTGAGGGGACTGACTGTTAATCAGGGTGAAACATATGTCCATCTCTTCTTGCGTAGAGCAAATTATGAGACCGTCATCGATGTATCGCCTGCAAAACAAGGGTAAGGATTCGGACACAGGTGATTCGATTTTGGACACGAAGGCGATGGCGTTTGACGAATATCTACCGTTTCATTGTTTATGAACATTTTGAAAAAACACCGCCTAGGACACTTACCCTTATTTGTCAAACCACAAATTTGGGTCAGAATTGTCGAGTACGTCACGTCTCAATATGATTCATGGTTCCCACTTGTCCAGGATGAAAAAAAAGCTTAGATCCGGACCACCATAACGCCATACGAACCATCCGTCGCATCCGCTACCGATTTCAGAGAATATCTTGGGTTTTTCATGGCTACAGGAGAACTACCAGACCGTGCGACAAGAATGTTATCTGAGGATGTGCTGAGAAGTTTCTCAGGTTTAAAAAGTACGACAATTTTACCAGAGATTTTCGGCTAATCTCTGGTAAATGCGTTTTTTTTACTAAGTTACGACCTTTTTACCAGAGATTTTCCACTAATCTCTGTAAGTGGCGATAATTCAGTAAATTACCAGAGATTTACTACTAAACTTTACTGTAGATGATCCGCTCCAGTGGTAATTTACTAAAATTTGTTCGATTTTTACTAAATTGTGACATTTCGGAAGTTTCTCGTAAAAAGAGGGAAGTATTGACCCAGGCACGTAGAAAACCTACTGGACGTCTCCCTGATGGGCGGGATTGTTGCGAGAACGCAGTTGGTGAAGAGAAAGGCGGGTGTACGCTACGCGCAGTCGCGCTTGGGCTGGCGTACATCGTTGAAACTTCACGCACACATCCAATGAGAGCGCGAAACCGATGCGACATTTCATAGTTGACGATGCGGAGACACGAGCAAGACGTTACGACAAAAATCACGCCGATTCTACAACCTCGAAAAACGCGGTGAGACACATTAATGCTGCTTTACGCGCTCGCTGATGGCGAAAACAATCATAGTGCATCGAGTTCGCGCGCATCACCGACGAGAGCGCGCTCGCCTTTAATGGTGAATATCGGCAAAACCACGCTTAAGAGAAAAGGTAATGTATCGCGCCATCGAGGTGCATATACGCCAACTACACGCGCCATCCGAATTGACACGCGCACAATTTGGATGATGTGTGACGACATCACTACACTCAAAACCAACAGTCGTGACAGCGGCAATGTGTGCGCACGTACGTCAGAATTGTGTATCGCGCCATCAAGTGTGCGCTCACAATGAAAAATTTTCGCGCGTCCTCTGATTATTCACGCGCCCAAATTCAATGGGGTGTGCCGACACATTCGGGGTCAAGAACGACGGCGGTGTATCGTGCTATGGGAAGCGAGCATATTGAGCGACGTACGCTATGCCCGCGCGTGACGCGCAGACATGGCGTCAAGTCATTCACACTCCAAGGCCACACCCACTCGTCATGCGAGCGGCGCGCTTCCGCTGAATAGCCTCGGAGCGCTAATGATCTGCTGCTGCTGCATTTTTTGCCGAGAATCTCTTCCTTACTCTTCTATCCTCAATTGCATTATTTTTGTTGCATTGGCGTGTTGTTCTCCATAACCCTCTCAGACTCTGCGAGGGGGGGGCAAGCGTCGGACAATAGAGCCCGTTTTTGACTTAAAGGAGCGACAGCAGAGACCTCTCCCGAGGGGGCTTCAGGGGCGACATGCATGAACGCTGCGAAGAAGGTTAGGGTGCCGCTCCGCGTCCCATGCGCGTAACGTCGAGCCACGGGACGGCTCCAAGTGCATGGCGTAAACTGATGTTTCGGAAGTGAATGCATCTTCTACAGTCAACTCTACGCCACGCGGCATATTTTCGTCATGCCAGTCGCTCTTTGGTACTTCTTTTGACATCCCATGCTAATACCTAACACTCAATAATTAGAGGCAAACGCTACTGGGACGATAGAAATGGCGCGCGTAAAATTTGCGTTGGAAAGTGCATTAACGTACGCGACACCCCAATTTACGCAATGCCCTTCGGAGCCGTCCCGTGGCTCGACGCTGCGCGCATAGGACGCGCAGCGGCTACCTGACCCTCGTCGGAGCGTTCATGCATGCCGCCCCTGGGGAGGCCCCTGCTCCCCTGCGGCGCTGACCCCTTCCCCCCAGAAAACGAGACGGAAGAGATGCGGAGAAATCGGAGAAGGTATTTTACGATAATAGAGGGCAGAGAAGGCATAGTAGGCCAAACGCACTCATCGCCATTCAAGTCAAGCTTTGTCTCGATTTGACACGATTTGACCTGATCGATTGATTGGCCGATGACTCCAACTCCGCCAGCTTGCTGACGTCATCAATCAATTCATTTCCTTTGCCTAGTTCGTTGTTTTGCTTATTCAGTTGTATGTTGTTTTGTGTATTCAACTCGATTCAAGGTGCAAAATTAGTAGGGGGGAAAACACTTGAGATTCACCCATGGAAATGAAAAGATTCGTCCATTAAAGGAAAAACTTTCCGTTAGGTGCATGATAACGTTATCATTCGTATTTTGCTAGAAGTTTCATAATATTAAACGATTTTTGAAGCGGTATCATTCATTCCTCTCTTGAATTCTGAGTGGCCCACCCAACTAGTTTTGCACCCAATTCAACTCAATTTAATCTATTACACGACGAACCCTTGGGCTTAAGCCACGTATGCGACACACCCAATTTTACGCGCAAATCGTTAATTCACCGCGATAACGTATAAGTGAAAGTTTTCACAGTATCAAGGAGAACTATCTGAGCTTTTGGCCGAATGGCCGAATTCGTTCTAAGATACACAGGATCATATCCCCCTGCAATTCATAAAAAAGGTGATTCCGGCAATAGTGAGCCAGCTCGCTCATGTTTTTAACCTGAGTTTATCAGGGCTGATATTCCAAGTCGCTGGCGTACTTCGTACGCCGTAAGATTGTGTTCAACTCGATTGGGGAGCGGTCATTGCTCACCCGTGCGTTCTGCGTTGCGGTCGGTGAGCGTCGCGCGCGGCGGGAAGAGCGGCGAAGCGATAGCAGAGCATTCAAGTAAAATCAAGTAAACTAGCATGTTTTGGAGCATTATTTGAATTGCTGTGCTCGTTTTATGCCCCTAACGAAAACCATTCTGCCGCATATGGTGCAGATGACTCTTTCACACGATGGCGGCTTTTCCGCGTTCACCGCGCGCGCGACACTTGCCGGACCGTGACGCGTACGCACGCAGGTGAGCAATGGCATGGAGCCAACTCGATTAAGTGAACACATTTAGTCAACAGAGCGAACAATTATCATTCAGTGATTATTCACCTTTCGAAACTCGTAAGTACTCTGCGAAATCCCAAAAAAACATCAATCAACACGGATTTAGAAGCAAATTCTGATTTGTGCGTAAAATTAGGAGTGTCGCGTACGTGGCTGTGTACTAGGTCATATATTCGACGCCATGTCCCATGCGCGCTGTGTCTGCGAGGCTGAAGCCGAACCCGTGTCCATAAAACAGCTAAAAAACAAACAAGTATTGAAACAACACAAAACCAATTGCTCATAGCTAAGAATCGTTTCCACACCTCAGGTAAACCTCGAGAGCATTCTTGAATGTGGACAAAGACCTACTGCCCAGGCCCATTCTATGCAACTTATTTATTTCGACGCCGGCTCTATTTACGAAGAAGTGCAATCGGCTCATTCCGCCTAGACCCAAGACTAGTGAATTGTTTGGACTAGACTTGTTTCACATCAATTTCCAACATGGATGGATCAGACGGCCACACTTTCTGCTAGAGTTTTATGTAGTGGGTGCTCTTAAGTAAATGAGTATTTTGTATTTGTTCTGTTTGCCTCTGATCGCATGCTGTAGTAATTAACCTTCCTCACATATTGTGGTGCGCGCGAAGCGCGCACCAGATTTGGCTTTAAATCGGCCATGCGCAACTCTGCGATTCCAAAATCAGCGTTCAGAGTAACTGTGGAGATGCGGTTATTTCTCCATTGGAAAGAGCGTAAAAAGTTGATATATGTGCCAAAAAATGGTTTGGAATCGTTTCTTGGCGCTCGAGAAAAATGGCGAAAACCACGTGATTTTGGTCGAAAAACTGTTAATCTCCTTTTTTTTTCAGACGGCGTTCACGATCTTGTTGCAGTACTTAAAATTGAGCTAGGAAGCTAATTTTTTGGCAGGAGGCTGGAAATGGATGCAGCTAGCTCCTATTCAATTTTGGAGTTGGAAGCTCAATTTTAGCGGGCCCTCAAAATTGAGGATCAAGACGGGTAAAAACATGTAAACATGTTATTGTAAACCATCCGACGTTCTCTGAGCTTCGAAAATGAACTAATGAAAAACAGCACAGCTAATGATAGGCTTCCGGCCAAGATTGTTCTCTCTTTGAAACGGTTGGTGTAAATAGGATTTGAGGAGTGCGCAGGACGCCGCAGAAAATGTACGGGACTCCAGTGGGAAAGCGTAGGACGCCGTAGGAGGTGTGCGGTAACCCAGTGGGAATGCGCAGGACGCCGCAGAAAGTGTGCGGGCCACCAGTGGGAAAGCGTAAGTTGTCGTAGGAAGTGTGCGGGACCCCAGTGGGAGTGCGCAGGACGCCGTAGAAAGTGTGCGGGACCCCGGTGGGAGTGCGCAGGAGGCCGTAGAAAGTGTGCGGGACCACAGTGGGATTGCGCAGGACGCCGTAGGAGGTGTGCGGGACCACAGTGGGAGTGCGCAGGACGCCGTAGAAGGTGTGCGGGACCACAGTGGGAGTGCGCAGGACGCCGTAGAAGGTGTGCGGTAACCCAGTGGGAGTGCGCAGGACGCCATAGAAAGCGTGCGGGACCACAGTGGGAATGCGCAGGACGCCGTAGAAAGTGTGCGGGACCACAGTGGGAGTGCGCAAGACGCCGTAAAAAGTGTGCGGGCCCCCAGTGGGAATGCGCAGGACGCCGTAGAAAGTGTGCGGGCCCTCAATGGGAGTGCGCAGGACGATGTAGAAAGCGTGCGGGACCACAGTGGGAATGCGCAGGACGCCGTAGAAAGTGTGCGGGACCACAGTGGGAGTGCGCAAGACGCCGTAAAAAGTGTGCGGGCCCCCAGTGGGAATGCGCAGGACGCCGTAGAAAGTGTGCGGGCCCTCAATGGGAGTGCGCAGGACGATGTAGAAAATGTACGGGACCCCAGTGGGAGTGTGCAGGATGCCGTAGAAGGTGTGCGGTAACCCAGTGAGAGTGCGCAGGACGCCGTAGAAAGTGTGCAGGCCCTCAGTGGGAATGCGCAGGACGCCGTAGAAGGTGTGCGGTAACCCAGTGGGAATGCGCAGGACGCCGTAGGTGTGCGGTAACCCAGTGGGAATGCGCAGGACGCCGTCGAAAGTGTGCGGGCCCCCAATGGGAGTGCGCAGCATGCCGTAGAAAGTGTGCGGGCCCCCAGTGGGAAAGCGAGGGTAGTTTTTTATGGTTGCGGGTCACAATTTTTTGGAGTTATGGTTCTCAGACAACACCGATTCGTACCAATTTCATTATTTACGGAAGGCGAAAGCTGTCATATGAGGTTTCGCCTCTCCAAAATGAGAATCGCAGAAAAATCAGGTCAAAAAGGGAACCTTTGGGAAAAATATATGAAATTTCTGAAAGTTTAGCTTCCTGGCAAAAGTAGTGATTTGGCAATGTTATAATTTCAAGAAATCAAAAAGTTGAAAAAAATTAAAAAAAACGTCTTGAAATATCTTTAAAAATGATTTGGCGCAAAATAACCACAAGTAATGAAAAAACTGGGAAATGTAGTGAAAATGATTAACATCGGATTTGGCGGTCAGTCGTAGGCCAACTTTTTATAAGTAGTGAGAGACGAGGTATAGGATTTTACAAGCTTCTCCGTTAAACTTATCAAAGCTAAATCAAGCGCGCAACGGAAACCTTAAAACATTTCATTGATGCTGTAATACGGAAATCAGGGTGAAAAAAACGTAACGCTCAGATCCGATGCGCGCTTGATTTAGCTTTGATAAGTTCAACGGAGAAGCTTGTAAAATCCTATACCTCGTCTCTCACTACTTATAAAAAGTTGGCCTACGACTGACCGCCAAATCCGATGTTAATCATTTCACTACATTTCCCAGTTTTTTCATTACTTGTGGTTATTTTGCGCCAAATCATTTTTAAAGATATTTCAAGACGTTTTTTTTAAATTTTTTTCAACTTTTTGATTTCTTGAAATTATAACATTGCCAAATCACTACTTTTGCCAGGAAGCTAAACTTTTAGAAATATGCATTTGTAACTGTTTTGCTTCGCTACAAACGGTTTATGATTTGGCATTGAAGAAGTTGTGAGAATCTCGTTAAAAGAAGTTGAATGCTTCTTGTGTATGATTTGGCATGCAACTCGGAGGTAATGCCAAAAATCCAGTGAAATGATGGACCAATGATTTGGCTGCGCACTTGTTTATTAAATAGCAAAAATTCAGTGTAGCAGTGGAAAAATAAATCACGCGCGTGCTTCAAGTTGTGTGATGTTGTTTTAACTTATATTGAATAAATCTTTTCAGAATCGCTGTTCCTGAATATTCGGGTGTAAGCCAAAACTTGATTCTTAGCTTTGCGAACTTGAGCTGTAACCATTTGCCTTATTCTAGAGAACTTTTTCTAAAACGATTCTGACTATTGGAAATCTTTTCGAACTTTGCAGTTAAAAGCCATACTAAACGTTATTTACGGAAGGAATTTGTTCATTATACGTAATGGTTTAAGCATGAAAAGCACGCAACACTCCTTTTTAAAAATCTTAAACGCGGCGTGCAGTAGTGGAGCAAGTGATCTACCGCATTGATATTATCAGTCACGTGGCATGTGGGATCAATATCACTCACCACGGCATGCGACGTAACTAGATATTCATTTCTCTACCCATATTCTTGTTTCTCAATAACTTTGCTTTTTTCATACTCGCAATCCCGAATTCGCTCAAAAGATAGGTTTGATAATGAAAGGTCTACTTCCAGGTGATGTTCTCGTACTTCACTCGTTCTCTAGAGGCTTCGGACCATTTGTTTTCGAAAGGTGCGACTCAGCTTTGAGGAAAGGTGAGTGCAGGTTTTTTTTTGAACCGCAAATAGTCAATCTGTGATGTGTTTCTTGACTTTTTCATCAATTTTAATTTTCTCATTGACTCATTGGCACTGGTTTCCCACCTCATTAAATATTTTCTGAAAATCGGGATGAACCTGAACCCATCTTTGATCTAAGAGAATCAAACCCATGACTGAATTGGGCGTGTCACTCATGGCGTGGTGCTTGTCAGGAGTAAGCGTTAAAAATATTTCTTCCTTTAATCGTTAATTTTTGCCAAGAAAAAAGCGTTAACATGGTACGGCATGAGGTGTGGACAGGGCTAAATTGACCCAGACCCCCCTCCAAGAGCAAATTGTTCGCGATTATCTCAGACCCATATCAGGAGCGTTAATTTATCTACTTTTCTGTTGTAAAATCTGACGAAGAAGGCGTTATAACGCACAGCACTGGTACTTACTATACATTGGATCCGAATCAAAAAATATCGGATACTCGAATTTCGGATAACTCAAAAATCAGAGGTCGCGGATATCCGACTCAAACGGATAGATTCAAAATAGCAAGATCGGATAATCCGAGTCAATCGGATAGGGGGGGGGGCGAAACGGATATTCGGATCTCGGATCAATCCGAAAATTACGTTTTTTCGGTGATTCGGATTTTGGATCACTCGGATTTTGACCTTTTTTCGGTGATTCGGATTTTGGATCATCCAGATTTTGACGTTTTTCGGTGAATCGGATTTTGAATCATGAAAATTTCGGTTCATTCGGATGGATATCTGAAAATGAGTGAGTCGGTTCCAATGTATAGTACTTACAATGAAGAGCTGCGATAAACAATTGCAAGACAGACTCCCTTGTGAAGCTTTGCGAAAGGCCGCGTCGAGTGTCATTATTAGGGCGCGCAGGCTAACGACAGGCCCGAAACATCGCCAAGTGTTCGAATTTTGTCTCCCATCACTTAAGAGAATGTTGCTCGTATGAAATACATAAGTCCTGACAGAGGAGAGCTCCACAATTATTAAATTTGCAATCTTTTCAATCGATGGAATTTCTTAATTACGCAACTTTTTTTGAGTTTCGAGAAGACAGAGTGCGCGTTGCGAATCATCTTGCTTTCTTCTGTTCTTCTGAAGAACTCCGGTCGGCTAAGATCATTTACGAAGCTTGATGCTCCAAAAGCACCCAAAGTTCTGGCTGGCTCAAAATGGATGTGGTGTCGGTCATCTAACACTCTCTCATAGAATGTTTATGCGACCGCGGAAAATTTTCGAAAACCATTTTAGCACAAACTTTACTCGCAACAAAGACTTGAAAACGGTTTTGATGCAAAGCTCAAATCCAATTTCACGTGTTCAACATGGTCTTGTGTTAGGCCGGGATTATACTTCCCGCGACCGATGACGGCGACAGTGCATATCAGGTATATCGATTTTCGGTAGATACTGATGGTAAACGTTGCGTCGCGTCGCTCGTCGCTGGAAGTATGATCCCGGACTTACAATGGCTTTTCCCATGTTTCTGATAAACAGAGCCTCTCTAGTGAACCAAAGTGCCGAAAGGGCCCTTGGAGGCCCTTTTGGACTGGCGGCTGGAGAGGCGCAGTTCAAGATTCAAGAACGTGGTCTCCTGCGCGATGTCTTCAAGGAAGGGTTTAAACCGGGACTATGTCTCCAACGACGAGCGACACGACGCAATATTTACCATCAACATCGACCGAAAATCGATATGCTTGAGAAGGCGGTCGTTGGCTCTAGTCGCGAGAATTATGATCCCAGCCATATACTCCCATCGCGGAGCGACGTTATGGTAGTATGAACTCTGTTTTGGGCCTCGTTTTTACTTTCGCAACTGAACGCTGCGGCGTTATGCAATCCTATGATGGCGATCGCGCCCCACTGTTTGCGTTATAATCCTTATTACAAAAGAACTGTTTTTAGATGAGTACTCGGAAAAAGCTCACAGAATTAAATAGTTTGCAGCGAATAACTTTTCGCATTCTTTGTCCAGAACTTCGAGACTAGTTTTCGGCAAAATGTGATTACGTTCGAAAGCGTAGACTACAGTTGTACACGAACAAAATTTTCAAAAAATTTTTGAAAGATTTTTCGAAATTTTTTTCGTTCATTTCGTTCGTTCGAAATTTCGTCGAACAAAATTTTTTCAATTTTCGTTCGTTCGAAATCCCGATTTTTCGAAATGTTTTCGAAATTCGTTCGTTCGGAATTTTTTTGAACGAATTTCGAAAAAAAATTCGAAATTTTTGACAAATTTCGAAATTTTCGACGAGTTTCGAAAAAAATACGAAATTTCGAAAAAAAATCGAAATTCCGAATTGTTTCAAATTTCGTTCGTTCGACCTCCGAAATTTCGAAAATTTTTCGACTTTCGTTCGTCCGAAATTTTTCGAACGAAATTTTTTCATTTTTCGTTCGTTCGATAAACTTTCGAACGGAAAAATTTCAATTTTCGTTCGAAATTGTACAACTATAGCATAGACCCTCTATCCAATTCATTCTCTGCGATATCAGCAAAACTTCGTGGCTTCTCAATTTCAAATTGAAATTTGATGGGAGTGCCGGCTGAGCGCATTCAAAGCTTTTACTATTTTTAGCAGCGCGCCAAAGATTCGCATAAATTACAAAGTTTTCCGAATGTGCTTCTATGGAAAATGAAATTTCGATGTAGCAAATATAGCAAACGAATTCTGCAGAAAATGCAAAAATCACGCTTCATTGAGAAATTACGCGACCACTACTGCTTAGCCCTTGTAGGGTTCAAATGCCCTATCATACTCTGGAGTGTTTTTCTTTTTGTCGAAGACTTGATGGTTAAATTTCACTTTTTAGAGCTACTGACAAGGTTTGACGGCAGTAGTGTTCATTGATGGAGTTTCGTCAATACTATACATTGGATCCGATTCACTCATTCTCGCATAGACTTCCGGATGATTGGGAGTTTTTGCGATTCGAAATCCGACTCACCGAGAAAAATCAAAATCCGGGTGATCTAAATATCGGATCACCGAAAAAAACATCAAAATTCGAGTTTTTCAGAATCCGTATCACCGAAAAAAATGTAATTCCCGTATTGATCCGAGCACCGACTCCCCGTTTTACCCTCTACTGTTAGCCCAGTTCCTCCTTAAGAGTCTATTCTCTTGAGTCAGATATCCGCGACCTTTGTTTTTCGAGTTATCCAAAATCTGAGCTTTCGGAAAATCTGATTGTGGTCTAATGTATAGTCAATACTTTATAACACTCAAGTTTGACTATTGACTTCCTCTAATCAGAGGAAATTCCTTTCACGCCGATAATGAGAGCAGCAGATCGGCCTGTTATACCTAAATACTATACATTGGATCCGACTCACTCATTTTCGGATATCCATCCGAATGAACCAAAATTTTCATGATTCAAAATCCGATTCACCGAAAAAACGTCAAAATCCGAATGGTTTAAAAATCGTATCACCGAAAAAGTGTGAAAATCTGAGTGATCCAAAATCCGATTCACCGAAAAAACGCCAAAATCCGTTTGATCCGAAATCTGAATCACCGAAATGTGCCATGAGTCGGATAATGATTCGAATACCGAACATCCGAAAAATGTCATGATTCGGATCGGATAGCGAACCGGATATTGATAGATTTGGCATGTCCTGTTACTCAAACAATCGTATCCGGTGTCACGACTCCTCATTCCATTCTACAGTAGCCATACAGGTGCGTAGTTACACTGCAGACATCCAATTGGAGCGCATCGTGAAATTTACGCCGCTTTTTGTTGTGCATCATCAGCGCAGATTTTGCGCATGATGGGCATTAAACCTGTTCGTTTGGGTTGTCTGTGCGAGTATAGGCCTTTCAGAGTGGCGCCACTGCAAAAATCTTGGCGTCGCTCTCCAGAGCGAGAGAAATTGGGAGTGACCATGACTTGTTGCCGAATCATATTTCTTTCTCTGTGTCTCTTACCTCTTCGCCACCGTTTGCTCGATTGAGAAAACAGTGAAATAGGGGAAATAAGTATCTTATAGAAAGGTAGATATCAAATAGAAACTACGGCGGGACGGCAGCGACAATGACAAAAATGGTCAAAATCATTTTCATCGTGCGACGTTGTTGCCGTCGCAGCTAGCTCGCGCACTATGAATGTGCGGCGGTCGCCCCCGTTGCACGGCACAGTTTGCGCTGCGTAGAACCCCCCTCACTCACACCGTCTTCGCGACAGCGAGTTTTGCTGCGACGCCACTCAGGAAGGCTTTTAGGGGTATGGTGTACTTTGCCTCTGTCATGACCAACAAGCATGCAATCTAGCGCAAATCGCTGCGGGACCTGCATCGTAACAACGGCATCGGTCGTCGAAGGCACAGTTATCGCGCGTCTGTCGTAGCGACGCGACGCGGAGGGCTGACATACTTCGAATGGGCCGGAGCCTGTCACTGTAGCGGGCCGAAGCTTGCAGCACACTGCGACCGCGATAGGTTTAGGGCCTAGTGCATACTTTCCGCGACGCGCGACCGCGACAGTGCAAATGAACAATATCGATTGTCGGCCAATTTAGATGACAAGCATTATGTCGCGTCGCTCGTCACGGGGAGTATGCACTAGGCCTAAAGGGTGGGAGCTCCGCGACGGGCGGTCCTGTCGCTGTGCAGAGCGACGCGACAGTGTGTCGCAAAAGTATACCATACCCATTATAGCGCATTGAGGGTATGATTGGCTCCCAAAAACCATGTGTATTGATCGAACGGGCAAGTTGATTAGACAGGAATTCATGGGTATTTACGAAATCGATGGGAAGGACTGATACTCATGATACTCATCTATACTAATGCTTTAGGGGTTGAGCAGAGTGCCAAAAAGGCGCGGCGAGGCCTGATGATGGAGAGCCGTATTGATATATCGTCGCGATCTATCAATACGGCTCCCCATCATCATGCCGCGCCCTGTTCCCACTCTGCTCAACCCCTTAACATTACACTCATTTTGAAGAGATTGTGAAAAGTGATTGTATATGTTTGGTTTAGAAATATTCCGAGATAAAGATGATTATCAATGAATTCTTCAATCAAAGTAAGGTAGAAAAATGTTTTTTTTGGGATTTCCGCCAGACTATCGATTTTCGATAGACTTTTAGAAGTATACCATCTTTTATCCGACCGGATATCCGACTCGGATATTCGGATTCTGACTCACCGAAAAAAAGGTTGAAATCCGAGTGATCCAAATTCCGAATCACCGGAAAAACGTGATTTTCGGATTGATCCGAGATCCGACTATCCGTCTCGCCTTCCTATCCGAATGACTCGGATTATCCGATGTTGCTATTTTGAGTCTATCCGTTTGAGTCGGATATTCGCGACCTTTGATTTTTGAGTTATCCAAAATCCGAGTATCCGAATTTTTTTGATTCGGATCCAATGTATACTAAATATCACTCACAATAATTATATTTCGCCATACTTAACCACTCCGCTGCTGGCTACGTTTAATTAAAAATGTCCGAGAAACAAACTTTCAAAAAAGAATCTGGATGAAATAAGCAAACAGCTTGGAAAGGGTGAAATTTCATCTATTCCTTGAATCGCGCCTTATCAGTTTTCCCTCAATCGATTTAGCACAATTCGTTACGATTTGTTACGATTCTGGGCCAAAATTTCGTAAATCGTCAAAAATTGCCGAAAACGCCCGGTCCTGGTGATATGGGCACTATGTATGTGCAACAAGAGAAATATCGATGAGGTGAATAGTAAAAACTTTTCCTGAGCGAAATAGAGATACCCCAATTTGGCATGTTATCGCCGTTCAAAATTATTATCATCCGTGCACGCCGTGCACGCCTGAAATATGGAGTTTCGGATTTATCTTTGATTTTATCCTTATTGCTGTTTGAAAATTTGTCCCTTGCAGTGATTACGAGAGAAGAAGACACATTCTCTCTTACTATCAGAGCATGCGATTGGACCTAGCTGTCAATGAGGGCTTCGGATTTTCATTTAGTTGATGTCAGACTGCATCACTATTGGTGTGATTGTGTGTATTGAAATTTTAGTAGGACCCTTGAGAGCTCCTACTTCGACGCCAGCACGAACACCTGTGGTTCTTAAATAGAACTTTGATTGCTTAAAGTGGAGCTCCAATCACTACACAATTAATTTGTGGAATAAATGATACATCCATCACTTTTTCCCCGAGCAAATCCTAGAATCTTTCTTTCATGAAAGTTTGATACTCTTCTTCTTGCATCTTTCATCTGACTAGCATTTGCCAATAATGGTTTCACAAGAGCTCAAAAAATGCAATGGCGTACTTGCTAACAATAAGTACAAAAATACGATACAATCTGCTGGAAAGATATATCAAATCCAAGATTGATTGCCAGCGAGGGGTTGCGAGCGCTGAGTGTCGTAGGTGTTACAGGCTTAAGGACCCCGTCAGAGTCGGTGGATCCATTGAGTCCCACCGGGTCGATACGCACCGAGTTCGTGGGAGACGGGTGCAAAAAAAATCAACCCACTGAGTCCGACTGCGACCGTCTGGTGCCCACCGCAATCCCCCCGGTCGATACTGATGGTTCTCATGCGTACAAGGGCGGGGCCAATGCACCGACTGAGTCCCGCTGCGTCCCAACCAAAATCATCCTCACCCCACCCGGTCGATATAGGAGTTTCTCACGTGATTTGAGTGCATTTTCTTTGGCCGACTGCGACCTGCCGAGTTCCGCCGTATCCCGACTTTCGTCATCTGCGCTCTGCCCCCACCTACTGCAGCCGCTGACTATCGGCTGCGTGTTTCGCAGAGGAACTGGGTGGCGGTTGGGGCAACCGAACTCAGTCGGTTGCAGACGGTCGAGGACGGTTTTCCGCCGCGAACTCATTCGGACTCAGCAGGTTTTTCGACGAGGTCTGACGGGGGCCTAAGACAGTCTAAATAAACACCGAAGGGCGTTACAAATACTGCCTCCTATCCTTACCTCGGAACATCGAACAACGACTCTTAGGCCTAGTGCCTACTTCCCGCGACAGCGATAGTGCATATCAGCAATATCGATTTTCGGTAGATTTCTACGGCAAACACTATGTCGCGTCGCCCGTAGCAGGAGGTATGCACTAGGCCATAGCTGTGAAAGCGCGCCCTTAACCGATGTGTTGGCACTTCACCCTTCACCGACACTTAATTCGTCTACTGGAAAGAAAGGTTATGGAAGAAAAAAAAACGATTTGGTGAGATTGATCACTTGACACCGAGCATAGTGAGGACCGAATAATGTCGCATATTTCAGCCAATTATTATTTTTCGTTTCAATCCCAGAATGGCGTGCGCTGTATCCGATTTTCAGACATCAAGCAGTACTCAAGCTTTTCTTAATTGATGGCAGAGTAAAGATAACTTTGAACCTGTGAATGGGAAAATTTCCATTCTGCTATGGATTATAGAATGTTTTCCCCCTTGCTTGATGTCTGAACACCAAAGAGAGCTCAAATCATTCCGAGATTGTGGAGAACAATCGATTTATTAGATTATTCTAAAATATTTAGTACTCCCTGTAATACCGAGCCTCTCCTCCCTCACTTGAGAATCACCATGGATATTCTCATTCTTTAATGCGGCTGGTGAGCAAATCCTACATGACCATAATTGTCGTATGTATTGTCTATAACACCCTGTAACGCCTACGATATTCAGCGCTCTCAACCCTCTCGCTGCCAATCATTTTTGAATTTGCTATGTTTTTCTAGCGTTGTGTAATATCTTTGTACCTATTGGTAGCGCAAAAGTTATTGCATTGTTGAAAGTCTGAAGAAGCCATTATTGGCAAAACCTAGCCAGATAAATGTTGCGAGAAGAATAGTATCAAACTGTATGAAAGAAAGATTCAAGGATTTGGTGTAGAAGAGTTGATAATTATATCATATTTGATCTACTTTATCAACTGTGTAGTTAATAAAGCTGCACTGTCGGCAATCAAAATTCTATTTGAACAACCGCGAGCGTCTGTGCAGGTGTTTTGTGGTTTTCGCAAGTAATTTGAAACACAGTGCATCTCTGTAAGTAGAATTTTGTTATTTTTTTCTGTCTGTGAATCCAGTCGTTGGCTTTATGGATCTCGTAATTTAATGTTTCTGTTAAATATGCAAGTGTGACTGTTGTATTCTTTTTTAAATTGAGATGAAAAATAATTATATAAAGTATTGTATCGTTATTTGTAATAAAATCAGTGTATTGAAAAAGTGTTCGAAATCGCAATAATTTTTAGTAAAAAACGAGTAATTTACCAGTAAATTTTAGTAAAAAAAAACTAGTAAAACACTGGTAAATTTTAGTGAAATTACGAGTAAAATACTAGTAAAATTTACTAGATTTCGAATAAATTTTAGAGATTTACGTGTAATTTTCGATTAATCTTTGCCCAAATCTAGTAAAATTCTCTGGTAATTTACTAAATTTTTGTCGTAATCTAGTAAAATTTAGTCGTAAATTTCCATTCTGAGTTTCCGAAACAGATAAATTATGAATTTTCAGACATTTATCGAGCACAACTGTCAGTATCATCCCGATCCAGGCAGATCTGGACCTGTTTGTGTCGTAGCTAGAGGTCTCTAATTCGATAAAGTGTAACGACAACATTGTGTGTGAAGTAGTGCGGGAGTCCCTCCGGCCTACCTGCAATAACAAAGCCATCCGTCTCCGATTTTCGGAAAGGAACATTTCAGTAGATTCGGGTTAGGTGAGGTTTAAGAATGGAATAAAGATGAGAGCAGCATGTGTTCATTAAAAATGGCCTGTAGTGCTCAAATAATCTGCTCTGCCAATGCGTAGCTAGATGCCTCCGAGGGCGCGGCCTGAAACGCCGCCCCATTCCATGTAGCGAGAATTTAAAGGCAGCAGACACGCTCAAAAATGATATCAATTTTATGGATTAAACTGAAGGTCTGAAGCTGTCAGTATTCAGAAATAACGAAAAAGACGAAAACAAATCGGCGGAAATTAAGATATAACGGTACGTTGTATATTGGCCCAGAAATGGACGAGTTGTACGGCACTGGCCGAAATAGCGGAGCTAGCAACAAATTTGTTGGAATAACGACGCTAATGTACTCGTACGTCCCTTTCTGGAACGCTTACACCGTTAGAAGCCTAAAAAGTAATCTAAAGTGGCCGCAATCGAGCATTGAATACCTGTATGGAGGGGCGGAGCCCGTATCGATGGGCGGAGCAAGGATGATTTCGTGAATGATTACGGCTCAAATACGGCCATTTGGACTCGTTTTTAACGCTTGCAACTTCGTGAGGGCTCTTCTAGGGCCTGCACGACCCCACTAATGTAGTTATCTCGACAACTTTTTCGAGCGTGTCTGCTGCCTTTAAGGGTTTTAGCTACGATAGCTAAAACCCGCATATTCTTGTGTCGTTCGAACCATTGTTCTCTCTGACGCTGAACCCGTATATTCTCGCTATAATTTTGTAGCAGTTCTACGGATTTAGCGACAGGCTGTGTTGAAATGCAATCTTAACCCGCGTTGGCTACGCGGAACGCAGGGATGCCGTTCGATCAGTCCTGGCCCAGTCAACCCACGATTAACTTGACACTCTGTGGGTGGTCGTGGAGGGTGACACCTTGTCGCTCACTACAAGATCTTGCAAGGGATAATTCTGGCCGCTGGTATGTTGCAGGCCGTGGGGAAGAAACGGCGATGCGCTCGATCGCAGCGGGGATCATCTTCCTTGTACAGGTCAAGACTGGGTTTGTCGATCGACCGTGTGCTGCAACGAGAATTAGCGTAGAATATGCGGGTGCTGTAGCGAGAATTCACGTAGAATATGCGGGCGCTGTAGCTAAAATTTCACCAACTGAGGCTAAACTTTCCGTAATTTACGTAAATTCTCGTGTCAAAATTAGACTAGATGCCTCCGAAACCCTGGGCATCTCTGGTTTCCGTGTGAGGCATTTAGCTACGCGTTGGCGGAGTGCTTCAAGTGGCAGAGTACCACCCTAACACCACAGATTATTTTTTAGACTGCTCTGATCTTCATCCCAATCTGAAACCTCACCTTATCCGAATCGACTGGAATGTTCCTTCGCGAAAATTGAACACGGATGGTTTTATCAATGCAGCCCCACTTCATTCACAATGATGTCGTTACATTTTATCGAACTACAGACCTCTAACTATGGCACAAACAGGCACAGATCTGCCCGGATCTGGTTGATACTGACAGTTGTGCTCGATTAATGTCTCCAAATCCACCATTTATCTCTTGCGGAAAACATCCCAGCACATCCTCAGATCACATTCTTGTCACACGGTTCGGTAATTCTCATGTAGCCAGGAAAAACCCAGGATATACTTCAATTTCGGGAGCGTATGCGACGGATGGTTCGTATGGCGTTATGGTGGTTCGGGTCTAAGCTTTTTTTCCTTGAAAAGTGGGAACCGTTAACCATATTGTGACGTGACGTATTTTAGGCAATTCTGACCCAAACTTGTGGTTTGACAAATAAGGGAAAGTGTCTTAGTCGGTGTTTTTCAAAATGCTCATAAACAATTAAACGGTCGATAACCGTAAAAAGCGTTATAAGAAAAGCTCTTGGAAATTTGAAATCCTTAAAACATAGATATATGAGTTTTCCAAACCCCTGAATACGCTGGTGGTGGTGAAAACCGCAACGCGTTACACCGAACAGCGGTATCGCTAAAAATTGTGGTGTTCATAAACAATGAAACGCACAGTAGAAGTACACCAAAAAGAAAGGACTGAATATTGGAATCGCACCCCCTATTCGAAGTACACCTTTATCAGTAGTACACTTCCAAATGAGATAAGGGATAAAAATTTTCACTCTAAAACAGTGCTACGACCTAGAAAAGGGCGATAGTACTAAAGGCAGTGGTCGCGATCAAATATGCTTTTCGTCTTTTTCTCACTAAACCCTTTTCTGGGTCTCGAGTAGTAGGACCTATAAGAAAAAATCGCGAAAAAACCGCTGTTTTGGGCCGACTTTGAAGCCTGAACTTTCTTGTCTCTTGATGGTGGACGAGCCCACTCCACATCATCGGCATCGATGACCTCTTATGTCAAGAACATCAGCTGGCAATTGAATTTCAATCAATGAACCTTCGGATTTATGTACACATCTAGTCAAAAACATTGACTGGAGTGCTTTCTTTCATTGCTCATCTGTTTTTATTAGGTGAATTTGCATTTATTTCTTCCTATGAATGTCGATGATTTTTGACTGCACGACATGAGACTGCGATCTTTTTCGTCGGCGCTGTGCACGTGTGCACGAACTGGCTTCTTTGGGCCCTAGAAACTCCAATTCTAGCCCGTTTTTCACAGCGCTACCTTCATAGTTTTTCAGCTGTTTTTGATCTAAGCTGATTTTTGTAGTTTTTTTTTCAATAACGTTTTTCATCGCGACCACTTCCTTTAAAGGCAGTGTCCACGAAAAATTTCGTCCTCGGTTTTTTTTAAGTACAGGGTCTCATTGGAGCACTGGGGTCGAAAGAACGAAAGAAACGACCCCGAAAGAGCTCCATACGGCTCCGAAGTCCGCTCGCGCTAGCCCTTCCGCTCGCGGTCGAGTTTTCCGAGGAGCAGTTTGGTCCGCTTCTACATTAGCATTGAAGCGCGAGCGCGGCTGAATTTTAGCATTGGGGCGCATTCGCACGCTGTCTACTTCAGGCCCATTCCCGCGCAACTGATCCACCGTTGAAATGTGGCTTTCTAAAGGACGAGCTAATTTTGGATGTTTCCCAGCGTTTTTCATGATTCTTTCTTCACTGATGAAACAGTCAGACTCTAAACCTTCGTTTTCTGGTGGTAACTCAAAAATCGTGGACACTGCCTTTAAGGCTCTGCCCACACGTGGCGACAGCGTGCGATTACGCAAAATCGATGGTCATCATGGGCACACGATTCGCTAGCCGCTCACAGGTGCTCCTTCTCGAGCGCCCTCGCCTGCTCGCTCTCGCGCGCTTGCGCCAGCACCATGAAGCAAGCAGCAAGTTTCAAGCTTACTGCTCCATCACCAAAACAGGTGGCATTAAACCTGTATAAAACTACTGCCCTTGTATTTCATAATCCCACCACGGAATGCGAAAATCGTGGGAACTCATTAGCCGTTGCGCCGACTCAGACAAACTAGAGATCGGAGCGCCGTAGAATACGTCAGATATGGATCGGGCTGGCGGACAGCCGGTGCACCTGCCGAAAATGCCAGCGCTGGCTTTTGGCCGGCAGGCTGTGCAAGCGCCGGCCTTCTGGCGTCAGCATTATCGAGCGCGTGAAATCAAGTCATTGATCAACTTTCTATTCGACTCCTGTCAACTCGACAACGCTTGCTCTTTCTCTTTCGCTGTCCTCTCGTGCATTCACTCTTCAGGTGTTCGTTTTTTTCGCTTGTATAATGTTCCAGTCTATTTTCGGGTACTAATCCCGTTTTTGAACTTCAACTTGCTGAAAAAACTTCCCAGTTTAACTCTCTTTGCTCATACTAAGCATTTTTGGTGGTTTTTGAACAATTGTTGAACGAGACTCGTCACCTGAACGCCAAAGTCTTTTGAAAACCTAGCACTTGAGCCCCAGGTTCGCTTTCGGCAACGACTGGCAGCAGGGATGTGCGGCAAACGATTTTGAGACTTCGGCAAACGGCAATCGGCAAGAAAATCCCAAAAATTACCGGTAAACGGCAAACGGGAAAAACCAAATCTCTCAGATTTACCCAAAAGTTAATCACATGTGCCGCTCTACTTGTTCCCCTTTTTTCATTACTTTTGTCAACATTTTAATAATTCTTATTCACTCACACAATAGCAGGCCCCGAGCGCAACCGGCTCCGCCTCTCCCCGCCCACTGCAACCGAAACGCAGAGCAGTTGATGTTCGAACTTGCGGTGCGTTTCGGTTGTGATTGCAACGAGCAGTGCGTTCAGGTTGCTCTCCGGGCCACATGCGTTGACTGACGCTCGCATTTCGAAATTGAATGAATCAGTTGAAACAAGGAAGAGCATCTGGGATGCGGCTCCGTGGTAGTGAAGCTGCTGCTCCGCTATGGTGTCGCTGCGGCTCTGCGAACGGTGGCTGCGCTCTGACAAAAATAGGGCCGACTTCGAGTAACTCTAGAATCTGTCGAGACTCTGGAATACACTGCATTTCATAACTATAGGTCCACCCAAGAATTTCGATTTTGCGGGCTCGCCGTACATTTTGGTGGACTGTGGGCGTTACCATCGGAATCTTCACCTTTCAAAACCCAGATAGAAAACCTCCTACCCATTCATGATTTTTTATTAGGTTTCCGTGAATGATGGACAGAATTGTGACCGTTTTAAAACTATAGGTCCATCGAAGGAAAATTCCCGTTTCTTTGCTAATACAAATGTGACTGGAAAACAGGGGTTATATGCGGACTCCCTCAACGTCGTGCTTGGTATGCCTCGTGGAAATCGCCCGTCTTCGGATGAACAATCTCAAACGGAAGCGCTCAACGCGGCTGGATGGTCGAGAAGGAGGATTGCGGAGCATCTTGGACGATCGCACAATTGTATCAACAACTACATACGGGATCCTGAGCGATATCGGAAGAAGAACCCTGGAGGGTGTCCGGGGCTGCTTTCGGAGCATGATGAAATAAGAATCGGACGCCTTCCTTTGAATTCGACAATGAGTCTCAACTGCTTGCGCAGCGAACTTTCGCTTTTGACGAGCAAAAGTACGGTTTGGAGGGCAGTTCAGTCGCAAGAAAACCTCAGTAGAAAATTAATGAAGCGTGTGCCAAGACTGACGGAACGGCACAAGGCGACCCGCCTCCAGTTTGTTACCCAATACATCACAAAGGATTGGTCAAAGGTAAGGCGATTTCGTTCATACGCTGCTCCATGGCCCAATGCTCCATGGCCCCCTGGCTTCGTGCTCCATGGCTTCAGGTGACCTGGAGCGACAAAAAAAGTTCAATCTGAACGGACCGGGTGGTGGAAGAGGTTACTGGCGTGATCCACGGAAGTCACCGCGTGTCTTCTCTCGACGCAACTTCGGTGGTGGATAGCTCATGGTTTGGGGTGCATTCTGTGAATCTGGTCATTTCGAGCTTGCATTCGTTTCGTGCCGTATGGACTCCGAAAACCAGAAGGTTCTAGAGGATCGTCTTCTGTTGTATATTCGACTGCATCGACGCCAGGCCTTCACTTTTATGCACGACAACGCTGCTATCCATGCTAGTCGGTCGACGTCAGCATGGCTTGCAAGGAGCAGAATAGAGGTTTTCGCTTGGCCTGCGTGCTCACCTGATCTCAATCCCATGGAGAACCTCTGAGCCATCATTGTGCACAAGGTTTACAGTGACGCTAATCAGTACGCCGCAATCGACAAGCTGAAGGAGTCGATCGCCAACGCCTGGGTATCAGTGGAACCCACAGCTATCAAAATGCTGGTCCAGAGCATGCCGAAGCGATTAGTTGAGGTTATTTTGACTCAAGGAGAACAGACAAGTTACTAGATCGTTGATTTTTGTTGGCTGCCGCAATAAAACTATGATTTCATTTAGTGGACCTATAGTTTTGAAACGGGTGTTTTTCAGTCTTCGAGCTCTAAAAAAATTGTACCAAATCTGAATTCGAATTTACGGTTCTTCATAGAGGTTCTCGAGGACGCTGATTTCGTAGGTGACCACTGCAGAACATTTGAGTTAGAGCGAAACACAAAATTGCGGAATTCATAGGTGGAGCTATAGATATGAAACGCAGCGTAGATCCACTGTCGTGGTCGCGCTTCGCGACTAGTATGAACTAGGCCTTATACCGCATCCCGACGCCACGACGCAACTATGCACTGGGCCTAAGTAGCACGCTCGAAAGATACGATATCAGTACCTTATTAATGATATCTCGGCGCGTACGCAACGTATCCTATGTTTAGGAGCCAAATTTTCTCTGTTCCCTCACGTGCTTGTGCGGGGTGAGGGTAGAGAGAGTGAGTTACTGAGGGGTTAAAGGCACAGGACACCCAAAAAATTAATTTTCAGATTTGATGCTTGTCTTGGAGAGAGTCACACGCTGACCACAGTGGTATCTCTGAAATCGCCCAAGACCCCCTATGAACAGTGTTATGGCTCCCTAAAAATGCCTATATTTTGAGGGTGAAAAATTGGTGGACGAGTTGTCTCATGCCTGTATTTCTCTTCAATCGTAATCGTTACGCGGAAGCAAGCCAGGATAAGGAGATAGCCCGGCAATGGACTCAAGAACAGAGACTTGTGGGAGTTCACCCATCCATATAGCCGCTATCGAGTTCGAAAATCCGATAGGGGGTCGGGCCTGTGGTGGTGAGCGAAGGGGGTCGGGTTTGTGGTGG
Organism: Aplectana chamaeleonis; assembly: GCA_029168955.1. Lineage (NCBI taxonomy): Eukaryota > Metazoa > Nematoda > Chromadorea > Rhabditida > Cosmocercidae > Aplectana > Aplectana chamaeleonis. The sequence continues at coordinate 37,640 of JAPDOI010001693.1, read as the reverse complement.
TCGCTTATATCTCGCTTATTTGGAGGAATCGAGACCTCGCATTTGGCACGTGTTATACAGGAGGGGTCTTCTACACAATTGCACGAAAATCTCAAAATTCATATCTGAGGGTGTACTGTGCTTTTAAGGAGACGCAGCATGAGGATAGTGAGGGGTTAAGGAGACGCAGCATCACGCGCATTGAATGGAAACAAATTTTACTTCGAAACAGAGAGGATCTGGCTTCCTACAAGAGGAACACAGACGATACACTATCTCCAGACAGTAGGTGCGGGCGGATCGACATCCCCGCCATCCGCCCGCCAGTAACCAGCGATCCGCCCGGCAGTAGCCAGCGATCCGCCCGGCAGTAGCCAGCGATCTGCCCGGCAGTAGCCAGCGATCCGCCATTGATGCCTCATATGGGTTATTCCGATGTTTCCCACCACTGTCCCCGTGTGCGTAACCACCCCCCCCCTTAGCCGTGGGGACTATCCACTCAGCTGCCAAAAATTATTCTCCGGCCTCTAAGTGATCCTTCAAAGGTGACTTGAAGTCACCTTTCAGGATCGGCCTCGAAATGCCGACTGAGCATTCATTGCGATTATACCCTTTAAAGACCTTTTATACCCTTTTTCTACCTTTTTAAAGACTTTGGTCTCAGGAAATCGTGATGAGTTCAATCACTGCTGTTTGATTGTTCTGTAATCATTACACTTCTTTCATTTCCTTTGATTACCATTTTCTATGTTTATAGGTATGTATTAGATTGAGAATTAGGTCCTTGCGCTTTTTTGTTTGAACTTCTTGGAAATACTTGCTTGGGGCCCTGATTGAAATCGAAACTTGTCTTTGAAATGTTAATCCTTGCCCAATATCAAAACTCCAAATCGATCATGTTAGTGAAACATTTGACTGCTCTAAGAACTAGATAATAGCTCCAAAACAGAATCGTGGAGTTTCTCCAATTTGGGTCAGTTGTGAGGTTTTTTGAAAAACTGCAAATTTATCGAATAGTTTTTGATGCAAAGGCAATAAGGCAACAAACACTACAAGCAAAATAAAAAGTTGTTCATTCAACAACCTTCCAGTGTGCGATTTAACGACTAGATTTTTTACAAAAACCAAGAAAGAAATCGAATTATGAAAAAAAGTAGTCGATAAATTGCGAAATGAATTTCCCTGACTAGGAAAACCCTTATATTCACTAAATGCAGTAGACACAATTGGAAAAGTGGAAGAGATAGCGGCGGAAGTGGATTCGTACGGCTCTTACAAGAACGCTCATGCTCTTGGCAAGCGTCAAAACAAATGTGAAAGATCGTATGTGAACCAGGTTGAGCCACCAAAACAGTCATTTCCGTCGATTCTCAATACAGGCAGCGCCCTTCAATACAGGTGCTCCGCCTTACAAATTTAGTGCTTCGATATGATTCTTTCAAATCGTTTTTTGTTCTTTTAACAATACAATCTTTCCAGTCAAGGTTGTGTGAGTCTTATAGCATCGCTTCCTCAGCCACGTTGTCGCTATATTCCTTTTCTTTTTCTTAACCGTTCTAGGCCATTACCTACAATGAACCTTTGGAATTTCAACAAACGGACCTCAGATTCGTTTTCAGCACCCTAGATTACCCCTCCACACAGCTTTTGGGCAAAATTCGATTTTTTTCCAAAACACACCATGGCATTTTGATGAAAATACCCTTACCTTTTCCCAGTGTTTCAAAAGCGCTCATAAATTCTTTTGACCAGCAGCTTGTGACGAGACAGTGGACAGTTTTTCGAAAACTGTTCGCAAATTTGGAATTTGTTTTCGAAACTCTTATAAATTTCGGAGCTTTTTTTCGGAACTGGACTCGGCGCTTTATTTAAAACGCTCAGTCAGAAAATGCATTCTCCATACGTGTTCGATTTCGAGTAAAGTCGCGAGCATGTAAGTATAGCCTTTCTCCCTCATTTAAAGGCAGTGTTCACGATAATCTTCGATTTTGAGATTAATCGCTAAATCGATTGTTTTGCCTCCGGGTAGAACTGAAATGACGAAGAAATCGAGAAAAACGCACCAGAAGGGCACGAAATCCTTAACTCTCATCCCACCTTTTTACTCTCACTGGAACTGTTCGTTGTGACGATGAAATCTTTTGTGGATCCGTCTCTTGCGATTTTCTACTCTCTACTGCTCCGTTCTTTCCTTCGGACTCTAACTAATCCTGCTTTGCATAAAATGTTCTTCTATTTTTGTTTAGTCCGGTTTCTTACCGGTGACAACCGCCGTGAACATGTTCATCCAATCGGACAACTAATTTAGGCCAGAGAATAATTTCACTGAATTAAGACGTTTCAGAGCGTTTGAAGCCGTTTCTTCGTAATTTTTGTAACACTTTCTGGCCAACGCATCGTTTTGTGTGGAAAACTCAGGAAAGAAAATCATCGTGAACACTGCATTTAAAACAGGTCGAAGTGATGCTTATCGGGCCTACCAAGTTGAAGTCTTCTAATCAATGTTATATTCTGCCAATACCGATCGCTAAGCTGCTTGCTCCACATGGGCTCATGTGAGCGAGAAAGGCGTCTCCGATCCCAAGCACAACTTATTCGAGGAGGGGAGTTGTTCGGTCACGCCCACGACAACTCGGCCCGAGGAATTAGAAAACAGCGTAACCTAGTGTTCGGACGATACAGATCTTGAACGAGCGAAAATCGAAAATTTTTCATTAGAAAAGAATTCGAACAAACGAAACTCGTAAAATTGTTCGACGAAATTTCAAGCGAACGAAATCTGAAAAAAAAATGTTTGACAAAATTTCGAACGAACTGAAACGAACAAAAAAATTTCGAAAAATCTTACGAAATTCTTTCGAAAATTTTGTTCATGTACAATTATACTGTCCCCTGCCCTGTCTTCACTGCCCACAACCCCGTTACTTTTTGAGATTATCCTATCGCTTCCTCGAAGCCATTTCATCACTGACACGAAGGCCTGTCGTTGCCCCTCCGAGTATCTGAGCCAATGAGTCTGTTCCTCTGGTATTATTTTTGGATCGGGTTGATCTGAAACAAGCTGCGGTTACTATTGTTCAGTTTATTGATTATTTAAAAGCATGGTCCGTTCAAGTTTTTCCAGTATCGAATTTTGGATTAGATAGATTGGGCTGGCCTAGTTGAACACCGTCTGGACGTTTGACAAACTATTAGTTCTTACTTTTGAAAAAAAAAAACAGCTTTGAAGTAAAGGATTACGGTGTTCACAGCATGATAATCATGGCCAGAAATGTTTCACTGACGTGGCTGGAATAACTTGAAGAAGACCGTAGTTTCCGCAGTTCTGGCTCGTTCATTGAGATTACCTGTAGCATACGATCTGATTCAGGGGGAAATATTGCGATCGAAATTCTACTCGGACCCTGCCTCTGAGCAATTTATGTGGTTGAACTTGCTATTTTCTATATCTGGACTCATGCTTTTGATTGCTTTGCTTCAATTATATGTTTACATGAAAATGTAATAGACTTATTACATTTCTTGTTTCTAGTACCATCGTGGGACAATAGTAGAATGTGTATGCAATGATGCACTCATTGCCTGTTGCACCATTCTCATCTACTGCAGCGTTCGCCTTCGTTCCAGCATTCGTTTCGCAAGGCAGATAGCTGCGCTGGGAGCTAGCTGCCCATCGGAACGGCTGCTAACGAGTTGAGTTCCGAGGAAGACGGCGAACCTTTCGGGCTAGAATTGCCGTTTGACGGCTGCGAACGAGTTGTACTTCGGGGAAAACGGGAAACGTTTCGGGCTGGACCGGCCGTTTGACGGCTGCAAACCAGTGATCTTTCGGCGAAAAAGGCTAACGTTTCGGACTAGACCTTGCGGGCAAAACGGCTGCGTACGCGCCATCTCTCGGGCTGAGTGCCAGAGTTTTCGGGCTGGAAATTGTCCGTCAAACGGCGGCAAACACCAGACATGGCGGAGAGAACGGCGGAATTTTCGGGTCAGCCCCGCCCCTTTTGAGTTTTTTACGCTCGCGGTCTGCCGAAAGGATGGCGTTCGGCAGCCGTACGAAACGTCGTCCTGTCTGAGTTGCTCCGTTCTCTCCTTCGAATCCTAACTAATACTGTTTTGCACGACATATTCTTCCATCCTCGATTGTCCCCACTATTTACCGGTCACAACCATCGAGAATTCTATCATTCTACCAAACAGGCCAGAACGTGCCAGGCCAAAATCAGGCATTTAGTGCGCTTTTGCCGCTGCTTCGTATTTTGAATAACATTTGGAAGCCTACGCACTGTTTCTGGAGGGAAACTGCAGAACACAAATCATCGTTGAGAAGGCTTTTAAGCGATAATGAGAACAGCCTGTGAGTTAGCTGTTGTATGTATATTCCTTCTCGAAAATACGGGAACCGTTTGAATTCTTTATGGCAATTTCTCCATCTATAGCGCAAGAGGGATTATTATTACCACGTATCCTCAATTTTTTTCACAAGCGCGAATTCATTAATGGATTGTACAACGTCGAATATAACATCAAGAGAAGGATATACGCCGACACCTACGACATTTGCTGTGATTAGGGCTCAAATCGCCTAAAATCGTCGGAGTCTGCGGTTATTTTTATGTCAATGTTGTTGTTGTTTATACGTCGATGAGGAAGATAAAAGTTTTTGAGCATTCGTCGCTTCTTATCACCTTGTGGAGTTCTACTACAACATTAATAGAGGCTCCGAAAGTTGCCGTAGTAATGAAAGGCGCGGAGCCGGCGTCGACGGTGGTAGCAGAAGCACTTGAAAGTGCGGAAGCAGGGCACCGAAGGCGGTTTCAGGGGCTATTTGAAAGAGCAGGAACAGGGGCAGCAAAGGCGGCTGCAGGGGGGCTTCGAAAGGGCTGGAGCAGAGGCGCCGAGGGCGGTTGCAGGGGCACCTTAAAAGGGCTGGAGCAGAGGCGCCGAAGGCGGTTGCAGGGGCACCTTTAAAGGGCTGGAGTAGAGGCACCGAACGCGGCTGCAGGGGGGCTTTGAAAGGGCTGGAGCAGGGGCACCAAAGGCAGCAGCAGGGGCGTCTTTAAAGTGCAGGAGCAGGGGCACCGAACGCGGCTGCAGGGGCATTGAAGGCAGCAGCAGGGGGAACGACTCCGCCCACTTTGACTGTCGGAGCCCACGTCCTCGACCGCTCCGACGGCCGTCGGACGGGGTTCCGATCCCCAGTTTGCCTGAGGACTCGAGAGATTGATCACTCGATCAAACGTTTTCAATCGAATCAACACGCGGTAGGGAGTGTTTGCCTGTGTTGATTTGCAGGCAGCGTTGAGGAGCGTCGAGAGGCGCACAACAGCGGGAACGCCCGCTCTCGCCCCGTATGGACGCTGCCTAAGGAGTGTGCAAGCGATGACTCACTCGGACTTGAATTGCTGGGGTGGTAGTAAACCAGGCGAGAGTGGCACATAAAGGTGAGCTTTAGGTGCCACTTAAGTGACATCTTAAGCCTTTTACACAGTTTCGTAGAGTTTCTAATTAGGGTTCAAGAGGCTCAAAAATTGAAAAATTACTCGTGAGGTCGACATGAGGTCGACCTCATAAGAAGTTTTCTCAGCCCTTTCCGGGTAGTCCTCTTCTACTTATACCAGTTTTTTAATTAATAGCGTCTGTGCATAAAGTTTTCCCCGTTTGTCAAGGTATCGTGTGGTTTTTCGCAAATCGAGACGGTGAGCGCTTTAAACGAGAGTTTTCAAAGCCGTCTCCAAAAAGGTCACAAACGCTCAAAAGTGATGAGTTGAAGCAAAACAGGATATATGTCTCTGATGCTGTCAAAACAAGGAACATTTGCTGCAATAACAAGGATGAACACTTCATCATAACCATAAAATAAGACATAACATCGGCATGGATCGTGAACAGACATCGCGTTCACTGTGGAAGGTTGGCGCAAACTCGGTGCACCTATGTTATAGCATATGGCACCAAGTTTGCGCCAACCTTCTACAATGAACGCGAAGTCTCTTCACGATACATGCCGACGTTATCTTCGTAAGGATCGTGATATGCCCATGAGAATTGAGTTAGAAGAGCGTTATGCGCATGGATGTTCATGCAAACACAGGTCCATTTTCACACTTCCTTTTTTCATGTTATGGAAGGCGCAAGTGGCACCCCTTCAGATGTGGAACATTCGAGGGAACGGAAAAAGGCTACTGTGTGGTTGCATAATCCCACCAAGCTTACTGTAGGCAATTTTGAAGAAAAAGTATTGTGAACGTTGAAAAACAGTGAGTTCTCCTCCCATACATAAGCATTATCAATACACCTAAAGTATTTCCACGCAGGAATAACAAGAAAAAGTGAAGTTTTCTCTGTTATTTCTATTTTTCTGTAACTTTTCATTTTTCTTGGTATTCGGTGTTTTTGTTCAAAATTAAGGAAAAAATAAAATTTTGCCGTCGATTATGGTTAGGCCTTCAGAACGATCAGTAGAGATACGCAACAACACAACACCTTTTTCCAGTGCCGTGGCTGCACTTACCAACTCTGCCAGAGCCAGAACAGAAAAGCAGAGTTATGCTTCCGTCTTCGTCCACATCGATCGCTGCAATTCTCTTGCTCCCTATTCTGGTGCTCGTCAACGTGCTTTTCTTAATTTAAAGGCAGTGTTCACGATGATTTTCGTCCCCGAGTTTTTCACATAAAACAATGCGTTGGCCTTCAAGTGTCACCAAAATTACGATGAAACGGCGAGAAACGCATTTAAACGTCGTATTTTAGTGACACTTTTCTATAACATGAACTAGTTGTCCGGTTGGATGAACATGTTCATGGTGGTTGTCACCGGTGGAAAATTGGGTCAATCGAAATTAGAAGAATATTTTATGCAAAGCAGGTTCAGTTTGGGCCCTAAGGAAAAGGTGGAGCAATCGAGAGTAGAGAATTGCAAAGGACGGGTCCACAAAAGATTTCGTTGTCACAACAAACACTTCCTGTGATACTTAAAGGCAGGGTCCACGATAAATTTCGTCCTCGGTTTTTGGCCGGACATCGAAAGTTCAGAGTCTCAATGGAGCACTGGGGTCGAAAGAGCAAACGAAAACGAGCCAGAAAGAGCTCCATACGACTCCAAAGTCCGCTCGCGCTAGCCCTTTCGCTCGCGGTCGAGTTTCTCGACGTGAACGAAGGAACACTCGAAATCGCTAAATGAGCGATGGTTTTCGATCAAAAGCCCCGTTCTTCCCTTCATTCTCGACTTCTCTCTTTACTCAGGTCAGCACGCATACATCGACTGCAAAAGACGGAAGTTACAAGCCTTGGAAAACTCGTCCACAATGCTTCTCTAGCTCAATTTTTGAGGGCCCAAAACTCTCACCCACAGAAGGTCGTGTACGATTCCAGACACATCGTTGGAATCAGCATGGGACCGTTTTCAAGATAGGCTGAAAAACAGAAGAATGATTTTCATCGTGGACACTGCCTTTAAGAGGCGGGTTGATACTTAAAGGCAGCATACACGCTCGTAAACGTTGTTGGGATAACAACGTGAATCGAACCGTATGGCTTACAAAATAATTCCTACGCATTTTGAAGCGTAAAAAACCACCCACAATGTCGTTACAGGAGTAGCAAGTTTGGCCCCGCCCGTATTTTCACGCCCCCTGTACTTGCCTTTTCCCTCGAACGCGGGGTTGCTGGGTCATCTTCATCGTCGGTACTGTTGGTGGATTGCCTAACAAGTGAACCACAAATGTCGCAAAGATGACCCAGCAACCCCGCGTTCGAGGAAAAAGGCAAGTACAGGGGGCGTGAAAATACGGGCGGGGCCAAACTTGCTACTCCTGTAACGACATTGTGGGTGGTTTTTTACGCTTCAAAATGCGTAGGCATTATTTGTAAGCCATACGGTTCGATTCACATTGTTATCCCAACAAGGTTTACGAGCGTGTATGCTGCCTTTAAGGATTTCGTGTATTTCTGGTGCGTTTTTCTAAATTTCTACGTCGTTTTAGTTCTACCCGGGGGCCACTTTATCAATATAGCGAATAATCTCAAAATTGAAGATTATCGTCAACACTGCCTTCAAGCCGAATAGACTGGCGCCTGTTTGGAGAAGTTGGGCTACGCATAGCGGCCGATTACCTGTGGATTGGAAACGTGTTCCGGATGTAGGGTGGAATGGATACCGTCTGAATGCTGCTCGATTTCCAAAACTGCTCCTCAAGTTCCACGAAATATCCGAGAAGAAGCAGGCTGTCGTTAAGGCTAAGCTCAATGCTCTCAGGGCCCTGGGCGGTACCTCATGGGGTAGCAGCAAAGAAACAATATTTAAAACCTATAAGGCGTATCTCTACTGATCGTACTGAAGGCTGCGCCATAATCGAATGCCGCTCTTCGCTTTGCCACCGGATGTGCAAGGAGTTCCCCAGTCGAGCGCCTGCATGCTGAAACACTTTAACTACCAGTATAGGATCACTGTTAGCCACAAGCCCAGCAATTCCGTATCAATATTACAAAACAACCAAACCACCCGTCTTGTAGAGTGCTCAACCCCGTTTGAGAGAAAGAGACAAAAGAAAGCCATTTGCAGATGCTCCAAGCAAAGTCAATTTGCAGAGACGGCACGACTCGCACCAAGAACGACTCCGTCTTTTAGAAGCACTAAGTCCGTACCGTGTCATCTTGAGAAGGCGGCCGTAAATCCTATACTAAGAGAAGTACCACCCCAGTCTGCACATCAATTCAAAAACGTTATTTTTCAAAAAAAAACATTTTCGATTTTGAAGCTCGCGAAATCAACGTGTATATGTATGTTTATCAATTTATTGTGTGCTTATACGCTGTATGGTTAGATCCGCGGCCTGTTTCTGCAAGAAAAAACGTGTAAATTCAAATCGCGGCTGGCGTGGCGGTTTCAATCTTAATCACTGAGAATTGAACCGTCGCGCCAGCCGCGGTTTGATTTTAAATGTTTTTTTCTTGAGGACACAGGCCGCGGACCTAACCATATAACCATGCAACGAAGTCTGAAAATCTGGTACTCGAATCTGTTTGTAATCAAGATTTCAACCCCAGAAAGATCTGATGGAGTAGTAATGTGAACAGACGTTACTTCCATTGCGGACATTTTCTCCCTCTCCGCGGGCATTTTCTCCCAACTCGCGGACATTTTCTCTGCACGCGACGCGCGGACATTTTCTCTCCCCCACTCGGACGTTTTCTCACGTAATCCATTCCTCTACCTTCCCGATTTCTTCGTTGTCACGTCGGTTTAGCTCGTGGCATTTTCAATCATCAAAATTTTCATGGCCATCCACTATTCAGCTAATCATTCAATTGCTATCGAACAATCACCCATTTTAATTTTTTTTATGCTGCTGCCCTCGTTTCACATCAAAAGCTCGTGCCTTTCGCCGTTAAACTTTAATCGTTTGTCTGCATGACAAGCAAATTCTTTTTTTTCAGGAGTGTGGTACTTCTTTTGATACATTGTGCAAGTGCGGCATCAGTTTCTCGAAAGCAGTCTGCAAATCTCGATAGTAGCAGATTTACAACCAAGGTGACCTGCTTTTTCCTTCAAATAAGTGAGTAGAACTCACTTTATTTCAGTTTCTTCATAATGTGAAATGTATTGTTCTGCCAGTATTTGAAAATCCACCCCGGGTATGTATAAACAACTGTTCATCTGGCAATATTAAATTTTTGGGACTCCAGTGATTTGCTCGAAGTTTGTACAATGGAGTTATTCGGGACGCTGAACACGATTATGAGGTCCGTCTCTAGCTCTCATGGAGATTAGGTGGGTGTAACGGTATACAGGCTATAAAACGGCGAAATTCACTTCGTTCCTACCCGTGCTGGTGGGGAGCGGATGTTAGAGCCAGTGAGAGAGCGTCGCGACGGAGGCGGGCGGCGGCCAGACGGTACGCCGCGCGCGGCGGGAAGTATGCGTTGCGTGTCGCGTCGCGGCGTACCAGCAAGCGTTGATTGGGTCATTTCCCTCCAACGAGATGTTTGGAAACTCGCTCACCACTCAAATGATAGGATGAGTGCTAGATGTTAACAGAAATGAGGTGCCTAAATAACCAAGATCTATGGGTAACTGGAGAATGACTCCTTTTGCCACCTAACTTCCGTGAACATGGTTAGTTGTAAAGGAGATTCCTAAAAATTCTATATTTCTGGGTTATAAACAAGAAGATGGAATGCTCTAGCATCCAGACGGGTACTAAGCTGGAATGCAGTCCCATTATTTTTGTTGACTCCGCGATACAGCGATGAATCGACGGTGGTACGCCGCTACGCAACACGCGTCGCGTGTCCTCGCCGCGCGCGGCGTACCATCCTTCCCGCACCCGACGGAGGCCTAGGCGTCGCGCGCGCCGCTCGCGCCTCGAATGATATGAATTACGACGTTTTATACAGGGTACATACCTTGTTAGTTCGATGTTTTATATTCGGCTCAAATCTTGTCCGGAGGGGGGATTTTTTGGAGTTTCAGTCACGATTTAAATTTCTTTCCCGATTGTAGAAAGGTTGAGCTATGTTTTTACGTGACTCTGGTAAACAGAAAACGGTTTTTTGATCATCGCTCTCAAGCCCCTCTTAAAGGCACAGGACACCCAAAAAATATTATTTAGATTTCATGCTCATCTTGGAGAGAGCCACTCTCTGATCACAATGGTATCTCTGAAATTGTCCAAGACCCCCTACGAACGTAGATATGGCCCCTTGAAAATGCCTGCATCTTGAGGGCAAAAATTTGCTGGGCGAGTTTTCTCAGGCCTGCATTTCTCTTCATTCGCAATTGCTGTACGAGAGCAAAACAGGATGGGGGGGGGGTAGACCGGCAATGGACTGAAGAACAACTACTTGTTAGAATTTATCCATCCATCCAGCCGCTATCGAGTTCGAAAATCTGGCAGGGGGTGTGGCCCGTGGTAGTGAGCGAAGGATTTCGGGCCCGTGGTAGTCGCTTATATCTAGCCTACTTGGAGGAATTGAGATCTCGCATTTGGCACGAGTTATACAGGAGAGGTCTTCTACACAATTACACGAAAAACTCAAAGTTCATATCTGAGGGTGTACCATGCCTTTAGGAAGCTGAAAAAGGACTTCCTAATCCCGTTCGGCACCCGAATGATTACCTTGAACGAAGTTCGAGTGAAAAAATCCGTAAAGCGAGTGAGCGCCCAGTTTTCAATTTTCCATAACTGCTACGGTTCCGTGTAGTCTACGTATATGCCATAAACAATTTCCCTAGGCAATTCGCGTGCGTATGTGGAGCAGAGGTTAGGGACAGCGAAAGACCGTAGGGCAGACGCAGGAAAAAATTGATGTTCCCATCACTCATCGCGAGCGTATAAGGGTAAAGACAGCGAGAGATCGGGGGGGGGGGGAGGGCGGACGAAGGCTGCAGCATCGCGCGCACCGCACGCGTCATTAGTGATGAGAATTTCGATTTTTACAGAGGATACGCGCGCTGAGTGTCGGAAGGGGCCTGTGTGGGAGAAATTTAGCAGTACAGCAGTCAAGCCCCCGCCATAGTTGACCGATCGGCTGTAGCCAGCCTGATCGATAAGCACGCACAGCATTCAACTCTGGTGTAAAGCTATATCGCTGGATTGAGCATGCCTGAGCCATCCTGGCCGATACACATGGAATAAATTGCTCATTCGGGTTGACAGATCCCCCAAATGTGGCCGACATGATCCCGCCTGGTCCGGGTTGATCCAGCTACTGCATTTGCGGGCGATACGAATGCAATGCATTGTTAACTGAGGAGAGACCCCCCTCCGTTGTGGCCGGTCTGAGCCATCGGCAGTGAGCTGGAGTATGTTGCGGGTAACAATCAATAGATAATGCAACTACGGGCGGATCATTCCGGCCCAGGGCTGGGCACGCATCCCGGTTGACCTTAGAGGGGTGCATATTGGACGCTGCGGAGAGGGCAAAGGGGGGTGCCTAAACCGAACACCCAGATAAAAACAAAGTGCCTGTTCTGCCGAATTTCAGGGAAAAAATAGTGCACGCTTTCCTTTTGATTTGTCAACTCTTCTTCTCCGCTTTTCGAAAAAAAAACACTAACAGAATTGTGGTGAGCGCGAAGCGCTCACCAGGATTTGGCTTTGATCTCTTCCCGCGCGGATGCCCTACAATGAGATCACCTATTCATACCGTCAACAGAGGTATGAGCTGTACACTATTCGACGCGTTGCAAGAAATTACATATGTGTGCAACTTTTCATCCCAACTGGTCCCCGCTTTCTAAAGTTATGACCTCTCAAATTACGCAAAAACGTTCTCCACCACCGCCTCCGCCTCCGCCACCGCCTCCGCCTCCGCCTCCGCCTCCGCCTCCGCCTCCGCCTCCACCTCCGTCCGTCGAAAACCATTTTTTTGGAAGGCGTGGACCAAATCGCTCGAAAATTTGTGACTAGAGGTACTCGGCCACGGGAATGACGAAAATAATTGTCAGAACTCACCATAATGACTTCTGGGCCCCTAACGGGCGTTTGAAACTCGGAAACCGGCCTCTCAAGAATAGTTTATGAAAATGGTGGGTTTTTCGTTATCAGCCATTGTTTTCTTAGACTCCATATAAACACCTTGCTCTCCAGGGTGGTGTACTTTGAACGTCCGGCTCGGAAGAGGACGCTGTGCGGGTTGATGTACTTGACCGCGGCGCGTATTCGTTCAAAGCGCACCATCGATAAGAAGGCGTCGCGGGATGTGCTGAAGTGTCGGTTGATTATGTGAAACCTCAGTAGGGGTGTGCAGGACGTCGTAGAATGTGGGCAGGGCCTCAGTAGGAGTATGCAGGACATCATCGAACGTGTGCAGGACCTTAGTAGGAGTGTGCAGGACATCATGGAACGTGTGCAGGACCCCAGTAGGGGTGTGCAGGACGTCGTAGAATGTGTGCAGGACCTCAGTAGGGAGGGCAGGACATCATGGAACGTGTGCAAGACCTCAGTAGGAGTGTGCAGGACATGGAACGTGTGCAAGACCTTAGTAGGAGTGGTGCAGGACATCATGGGACCTGTGCAGGACCTCAGTAGGAGTGTGCAGGACATCATTGTACCTGCGCACGACCTCAGTAGGACGGTGCAGGACATTATGGGACCTGTGCCGCATCCCAGTAGGAGTGTGCAGGACATCATGGAACCTGAGCACGACCTCAGTAAGAGTGTGCAGGACATCATGGAACGTGTGCAGGATCGTAGTAGGAGTGGGCAGGATATCATGGAACGTGTGCAGGACCCCAGTAGGGGTGTGCAGGATGTCGTAGAATGTGTGCAGGACCTCAGTAGGAGTGTGCAGGACATCATCGAACGTGCAGGACCTTAGTAGGAGTGTGCAGGGACATATTGGGACCTGTTCAGGACCTCAGTAGGAGTGTGCAGGACATCATGGAACGTGTGCAAGATCTTAGTAGGAGTGTGCAGGACATCATGGAACGTGTGCAAGACCTTAGTAGGAGTGTGCAGAACATCATGGAACGTGTGCGAGACCTTAGTAGGAGTGTGCAGGACATCATGGAACCTGTGCAGGATCCCAGTAGGGGTGTGCAGGACGTCGTAGAATGTGTGCAGGACCTCAGTAGGAGTGTGCAGGACATCATGGAACGTGTGCAAGACCTTAGTAGGAGTGTGCAGGACATCATGGGACCTGTGCAGGCCCTCAGTAGGAGTGTGCAGGACATCATGGAACGTGTGCAGGACCGTAGTAGGAGTGGGCAGGACATCATGGGACGTGTGCAGGACCCCAGTAGGGGTGTGCAGGACGTCGTGGAATGTGTGCAGGACCTCGGTAGGAGTGTGCAGGACATCATGGAACGTGTGCAAGACCTTAGTAGGAGTGTGCAGGACATCATGGGACCTGTGCAGGACCTCGGTAGGAGTGTGCTGGACATCATGGAACGTGTGCAAGACCTTAGTAGGAGTGTGCAGGACATCATGGGACCTGTGCAGGACCTCAGTAGGAGTGTGCAGGACATCATTGTACCTGCGCAGGACCTCAGTAGGAGTGTGCAGGACATCATTGTACCTGCGCAGGACCTCAGTAGGAGTGTGCAGGACATCATGGAACGTGTGCAGGACCTCAGTAGGAGTGTGCAGGACATCATGGAACGTGTGCAGGACCGTAGTAGGAGTGGGCAGGACATCATGGGACGTGTGCAGGACCCCAGTAGGGGTGTGCAGGACGTCGTGGAATGTGTGCAGGGCCTCAGTAGGAGTATGCAGGACATCATCGAACGTGTGCAGGACCTTAGTAGGAGTGTGCAGGACATATTGGGACCTGTTCAGGACCTCAGTAGGAGTGTGCAGGACATCATGGAACGTGTGCAAGATCTTAGTAGGAGTGTGCAGGACATCATGGAACGTGTGCAAGACCTTAGTAGGAGTGTGCAGAACATCATGGAACGTGTGCGAGACCTTAGTAGGAGTGTGCAGGACATCATGGAACCTGTGCAGGATCCCAGTAGGGGTGTGCAGGACGTCGTAGAATGTGTGCAGGACCTCAGTAGGAGTGTGCAGGACATCATGGAACGTGTGCAAGACCCAGTAGGAGTGTGCAGGACATCATGGGACCTGTGCAGGCCCTCAGTAGGAGTGTGCAGGACATCATGGAACGTGTGCAGGACCGTAGTAGGAGTGGGCAGGACATCATGGGACGTGTGCAGGACCCCAGTAGGGGTGTGCAGGACGTCGTGGAATGTGTGCAGGACCTCGGTAGGAGTGTGCAGGACATCATGGAACGTGTGCAAGATCTAGTAGGAGTGTGCAGGACATCATGGGACCTGTGCAGGACCTCGGTAGGAGTGTGCTGGACATCATGGAACGTGTGCAAGACCTTAGTAGGAGTGTGCAGGACATCATGGGACCTGTGCAGGACCTCAGTAGGAGTGTGCAGGACATCATGGGACCTGTGCAGGACCTCAGTAGGAGTGTGCAGGACATCATGGATCGTGTGCAAAACCTTAGTAGGAGTGTGCAGGACACCATGGGACCTGTGCAGGACCTCAGTAGGAGTGTGCAGGACATCATGGAACGTGTGCAGGACCGTAGTAGGAGTGGGCAGGACATCATGGGACGTGTGCAGGACCCCAGTAGGGGTGTGCAGGACGTCGTGGAATGTGTGCAGGACCTCGGTAGGAGTGTGCAGGACATCATGGAACGTGTGCAAGACCTTAGTAGGAGTGTGCAGGACATCATGGGACCTGTGCAGGACCTCGGTAGGAGTGTGCTGGACATCATGGAACGTGTGCAAGACCTTAGTAGGAGTGTGCAGGACATCATGGGACCTGTGCAGGACCTCAGTAGGAGTGTGCAGGACATCATGGGACCTGTGCAGGACCTCAGTAGGGGTGTGCAGGACATCATGGATCGTGTGCAAACCTTAGTAGGAGTGTGCAGGACACCATGGGACCTGTGCAGGACCTCAGTAGGGAGTGTGCAGGACATCATTGTACGTGTGCAGGACCGTAGTAGAAGTGGGCAGGACATCATGGGACGTGTGCAGGACCCCAGTAGGGGTGTGCAGGATGTGGTAGAATGTGTGCAGGACCTCAGTAGGAGTGTGCAGGACATTATGGGACCTGTGCAGCATCCCATTAGGGGTGTGCAGGACGTCGTATAATGTGTGCAGGACCTCAGTAGGAGTGTTCAGGACAATATGGGACCTGTGCAGGACCCCAGAAGGGGTGTGCAGGACGTCGTAGAATGTGTGCAGGATCTCAGTAGGAGAGTGCAGGACATCATGGAACGTGTGCAGGACCTTAGTAGGAGTGTGCAGAACATCAAAGGACGTGCGCAGAACCTCCGTTTAATGTCCAGGACACCGTATGCAAGTCATGCCCTGAATCAACAAGAGCGATAGGAAAGTGCGCCAGAACAAGGCTATCGTAATCTCACTCGAGTTGGCTCTAAAATTTTCTAAGTTCTGACTCGAATTCGCTACATCTTCACCACCGGTGGTGTTGTTTTTCTGCTTTGTAGTCCAGGCAGATCCTCAACTGCTGAACTCTGGAGAAGGACTGTGACACACCGCTCTTTCACTTCTTTTTATCTTTATCATTGATCAATTGGGTATCATCAAATTTGTTTAAGAGAGCCGAATAACATCATTTCTAAGATTACGGTGGTCCTTCTTCTGGCGCACTTAACTATCGTTCGCGTTGGAAATCATTTTCCATTTTTCAGGCTCAATTTTATGATTGAGCCCGGTAGACCACACTGGTAAACTTTGGCGCGTCAAAAACGTTGGACGATGAGGTTGGAAGGCGTCAAAGATTAATATCCGCCACCAATTCTCACCAGTCATCTAGCACTTTTTCCTAGAATGTTGGTGCGACCGTAAGACAACAGGAAAAATAGTTACGGCACGAACTCCACATGCAGAAAAACTCCGAAAATGATTTTGGCGCGAAATTCAAATTCGTATTTACAATGTGTTCCGACTGACTTTTCTTTAATGAAGAAGGGAGTTGAAAGAAGAATGAAGGTTTTTCGTGGGCCCCTTCAACATTTTCGTTCACTAGAGAGGCCAAGTTACCCAAAAACATGAAAAATAATATACGGTTTTCTGCGCGTACGATGTCATTAACTCTCGTTCTTGTTCCGAATCAGACATATGGGCCGGCGCAGACGAGCCACGTCAGCAAGAACCGGTGAAGTTTGGCTAGAGCGACTGACCCTGGTCTATCTTAGACGGGTGAGGCCACCCAAGATTCACTCATAGAAATGATGAAAAATTCTGATAAAAAGATGTCTGATACTGCTATCAATCATTGTTTTTATAGAAACGTCATGAAAATACTCCGACTGGTTGCCTTACCAATCGGTGGTTCATTTCACTTCTGTCTTGGAATGGTGGGTGCCCCTCTCCCCCCGTTCTAGGATTGTGCCCCAACCCTGTACAATTGGGTCATTTTAAAACTCATTTCTTCATTTTTCTCGACTTTTAAATTCAAAAGTATATGCCTTGTATCTTGTCTGTAGGAAGTCATGTTGCAACTATTATCTTTCAATCCTAGCAGCTGTTTCTTCATTTCTACCACTATGTCTTGAAGAAAAACAACTTGCCTTTTTAGAGCTTGACGATATTGTAGAAGGGAAACCCTTGTAAAAAGTTGTGAAATTTCTGAAAGTTAGCTCCGCAGAAAAGGTCAAAGGATTTGGCATTGCTCCTAAATGTTGTGAAATTGTTTTATTGGATTTGGCTCTCAACTTGATTTTTCAAATGTAGTGAAATTGTCGAATTGATTTGGCTGTGATGATACTATATGCAGATAACATAATCATTAAATGTAGTGAAATTGTTGCAAACGGATTTGGCAGGAGCTCTATCAATTATCACAGTCGAATCACGCGTCAGAAGGTCCTCTGGCGAGCGAATGAAGACAAAAAGAAAAAAATAATAATCCTCAGTCAACAATGCTGAACGAAACGTGGCCTTATGGGCTAGAATTAAGGTTTCCGAATGCTATTCTGCCTTTTCAGTGTAGCTCCCACTAACAATAAGGTACCAGACCTTCCCTCACCGATGAGATAAAAATCATGAAAACGAAATCTAACGCAATTTACTCGCTACTGACTCTATGTCTTCGTGTCCTCAACGCTTTCACGGTTCGCATTGTATAGAAACGTTTTTGCTGCTAGGTTTATTCCTGTTCTCATTCGATTCAATATGCGCTCCAAGGAAAACCCCTTCTGACGCGTGATTTGACTGTGATAATTGATAGAGCTCCTGCCAAATCCGTTTGCAACAATTTCACTACATTTAATGATTATGTTATCTGCATATAGTATCATCACAGCCAAATCATTTCGACAATTTCACTACATTTGAAAAATCAAGTTGAGAGCCAAATCCAATAAAACAATTTCACAACATTTAGGAGCAATGCCAAATCCTTGACCTTTTCTGCGGAGCCCAACTTTCAGAAATTCAAATTATGGTTAGATATGCAGGTTGCGTTCGCAAAAATTAATCGTTGCTGTCGAGGTTTCTTTTTAATAACTCTATGAATATCTATAATTAAGTATTATGAAAGTATTATCTATAATTTGTTTGATTACTTTGATAAAGAAATAAACACTACTCCGTTATCTAGTAGCAAGTAAGGATTGGTGTGATGTCATGTTTCTCTGGTGCAACGTTCATTTATTACACGGGTGGTAACCGATTCGAGGCAAAGATACAAAGAGAGCGCTCAGAAGCGCTATCGTTCACGTTCAAAAAAGAATCAGCGAACTGTTGTATTAGTACAGAGTGAAATTACAGGTAGCACATTTAGTATCATGACTAGCCAACTAATTTTAGCTCATGAGAATGTGACTTATGAAGAGATCCGATTGTGAAAATTGAGGACTTTGCAAGGTCTTGTGAGAGAAGTTAATGATCGTGTCCTCCTCCTTGAGAAGTACCATGTCTCTCATCATGGTAAAAAAAACTGCTATCAGTACCCTGCAGAGCACAAGTGCACTGAATAGGGCTTTGAAACTATAAAAACCCGAGTTGCAGCCATCTGGAGTGCCGCAATCCCTTGAAATTCGGCTCGCCGTGCGATCTGGTGCTTGTCCGCAGCAACACAGCGCACACTGGAGTGGACGCGCACACAATATTAATTTAAGCATGTAATTTATCACAGAACGGGAAGGAGAAAAGGGCTGAAACTGGAGTAAACGGAAGAAGGCAGAGGTACAATACTTTCAATGTAACCACTATAGAAATCTAATGTAAATAAACTAAATTGGAGCGGGGTGAGTTTTTTGGATTCGACAGGGTTAATTCAAATGAACCTAGTTGAATGAAAACAGCATTGAACATAAAAAGTAAGAGCATTGAAAGAAAGAGGAGAATCTGGCAAACACCTTGGTTACAATAAGTTTGATATTTGATGTGATATAAGGACCTTCAACCTCGTCCCGGTTTTGTCCCGGTTTTGTCCCGGTTTTCGGGGTAAAACCGGGACGAGATTTAAGGTCCTTAAATCACATTAAAAATCAGTCCTATTGAAACTAAAATATTTGCCAGTTTCTCCTCTTTCTAACAATATCCTTTGCTCTCAGTTTAATGCTAGTTTTGATCAACTAGGTTCGTTTGAATGAACCTTGTCACGGCTAAATATTTACACCAGCTCTAACTTTGTTTATTTACATTAAATTTCTAAAATGGGTACATCCAGAATAGACTACCTTTAACATCTTCCATTTCCTTCAGTTTCAATCCTTTTCTCCTCCCTGGTCTGTAATAAAATACATTTTTTGTTAATATTGTGTGCGCGTCCATTCCCGTGTGCGCTGTGTAGCTGCGTACAAACACCGTATCGCACGGCAAGCCGATTTTTTAAGGGATTGCGGCATTCTAGGAGGGTAAAACTTTTCTACTCCCTACGAATCACATGAATCCTAACATTGTTCCACAACACAAAATAGTTCTGATTTCCACATCAGAACAATCAAACACAGATTAACTAATCCTTTATAGGTTTATGAAAACATTCGACAGGAAACATTAATTATTGCAATAGTAGTAGTTCTGTTGTTGGTAATTGTTCAATTGTTTTGTATTGAAAAATGTTTTATCTTTTGTCATAACTTACCGTCTTACTAACAAATTTTCCTCATGGGGTTGTTTTGAAGTTCAGAAATTACACTACCTTTTTTGTTGCCATTTTCGGAATATTCTCTATTCAGTGCTTTTTTTATATTCTTGTTCATCAAAATCAGGAGGTCAAGATCATGGCTGTCCAACTATTCGGAAAACAGCCAATTTCGATTTCCCATAAGGGGGTGCCTAAAAATTACCGAGCTAAGGGGGGTGCATATTCAGATTCGCCAAGCCGGGACGTGTGCCCAGCCCTGTTCCGGCCTTTTGACTGAGCCGCAGAACGACTCGTACATAAGGTTTTTTTCTTGAGAGCGTCTAGTAAACGTGTCTGCATCCGAATGCCTCAATTAAATTTCGAATATTTGTAATAGAAGCCCCCTCACATCCCCATTCCCCCCTGTAAGGCCTCGCAACATACGTTGAAATTCTACTGAAAAATACGATTTTAGGTATGGCTGCACTGGAGGGTTGGGCAATTCGTATTCCTGTATGAGAAACGGTGAGTTTTCGCAATTTATGAAATCGCACAGTCGTTGGGAGTTTGACCGATACTATGGTTAATTTTTTTGCTCATCTATTGGGAGCCGATTAGAGTTTGAAGGCAGTTTTCACGATAAAAAAATGTGTTTCAGTGTCCACTAGGAACGTGTAGTGGAGGGGCACACTGTAACGTTAACGTCAAAAGAACGCATGAAACCGAGCTAGAAAGAGCCCCAAAAGGGCCCGAAGTTGCCACTTTAAGAGCAAGGCAAACCCCAAAAGCGCAACGCCCGCTCACCGGTGTGAACAAATGAAAACTCGAGATAGTGATATGAGCGATGGCTTCCGATCAATATCCCCGTTCTTCGGGGCCTCCTAAACAGGCAGCAGCGACCGTTTATCCCATCGTTTTTAGCACTGAATACGCAGGAAGTTGGCAAGTTGAAACTTGTTGAAACTCGTAGAGCATTCCCATTGGCAAAACGATGAGATGGAACACGTATGGATGAACAGTCGCTGCTGCCTGTTTAGGTTTTCTCCCGTTCTTCCCTTCATTCACAGGAACACGATTTTCATCGTGAACTTTGCCGCGGCTTCGTGACAAACTACCATACTCGTTAATCTCCGCGATCAATCAATATGACGGATATTCATGAGGCCTTGCAGTGATCCAACGCCAGTCGGACCTTTGTTGAGCTTTGAAATGGTGTGGTAGACGCTACTGCTTTCGGCATTCTTTCAACTTTGGTTTTTTGCCCGAACTCTGTTGCTGGAAGTCATTCGGGTGCCATACACGAATATGAGGTACAGGCCTTAAAAACGCGCAGTTACCGTAGTTTTTTTTTCGCGTCCGGGCGCAGATCGGAGATTAAAGACAGCGAGAGGGGGTTTAAAGGCAGTTTCCACGATGAAAATCGTTTTTCTGTTTCTCAACCTATCTTGAAAACGGTCCCATGCTGATTTCAACGATGTGTCTGAAATCGTACACGACCTTCTGGGATCAGAGTTATGGTCCCTCAAAAACTGAGCTAGAGAAGCATTGTGGACGAGTTTTCCGGGGCTTGCGACTTCCGTCTTTTGCAGCCGATGTATGCGAGCTGACCTGAGTAAAGAGAGAAGTCGAGAATGAAGGGAAGAACGGGGCTTTTGATCGAAAACCATCGCTCATTCCGCGATTTCGAGTATTCCTTCGTTCACGTCGAGAAACACGACCGCGAGCGAAAGGGCTGGCGCGAGCGGACTTCGGAGCCGTATAGAGCTCTTTCTGGCTCGTTTTCGTTTGTTCTTTCGACCCCAGTGCTCCAATGAGACTCTGAACTTTCGATTTCCGTCCAAAAATCGAGGACGAAATTTATCGTGGGCCCTGCCTTTAACACTCGGAGGAAACAGCATCGTGCGCACAAGCGGCGCGTTTAGTGGTGAGAATTTCGATTTTTTTAAAGAAGGTTACGTTTCTAGTGTTACGGAAGATTATGTTAGATACCGCCTCCCACACTTTCCCATCATCGGATGGAACAAGGTGAATCTGGCTTCGAAGTAGAATGTATAGAGAATTTCGGTAGAAGTCTCTGATTTCATTGAAACTCGCCTATAGCTGTTTTTAGGGCCCCAAAGGTTGAGGTGCTGATCACGAATTCGCTGCTCGTTTTGAATGATTACGGTGGGATACGGTAGCCGAATAGTAATGAATCTGCCGTAACCTACCGTATTCCTCCTTAAATCGAGGAAAAACGTTACTGGATTTGAGATCAGCGCCTCAAGAAGCTCCCATCACCAAATATCAGTCAATTCTGAGATGGTGACCTGTCACGGTATAGGCACCGTAACCTATCGTGACCTTTAAAAATCTGGTTTTGGGTCTGATATTCGTGCTCTGCACCCCAGCTAACCCACCTCAACAAAGTTTCGAAGGAAAATTTTGACCACTCGAGTCCGAAAAAAGCCCTGTTTTTTTGGCAGCTTTATTGTCATGATCCGGGAGCTTTTCCTCGGAAGTGTACACTCATCCTTGGATCGTGTTGCTCTCAGCCCACATGGCGCATTGTGGGCCGAGAGAACACTTGACAGATGGAGGAGATTGTTTTGTGCAAGCAATTTTAACGACTGATTTTGTATTTAGGCCTCGTGCTCTATTTGCTGTCGTATTTGGCGTTGGTCATCAAAACAACACCATCCGTTATGTGATGCTTCAGGTATCTTTATGATTACTGTTTTTAAACGGTTTTTCTCAGCTATTTGTTCATATTACATTCTTTTCATTCCTTGTTGCAGGGTTTCGTAAGGGCATTGGTATACCTCAGCGACAGCCGGTCGCCGGCGAACGATACGGCGACGGAGTTGTCGCTGCTGCAAAAATTTCCACGCGCTTTTGCGTACCTACAGTTCTGCATACGCGCATCTGCAGACCAGTTAATGGATATCGATTGTGTTCCTAATATTGTTTTCCTGAATGAAGTGGCATAAGGAACACTTTTTTGATGGAAAGAATGTCACTTTTAATTAAGGGTATGAATCACAAATCTGCAATACTTAATCACTCCAGATTAAGAGAAAAACATTCCGATTGGGGATGTTACTCTGATCTTATTCTTTACTCCAAATATGTTAAAAACGAGTTTGGCGGGATGGAAAATGTGCTTATGTGACAAAAATTATATTAAGTGCACTTTACTGCCTGGAAATATTCCTAAAAATGGTAGAAGCGGGGTATAAAAATTAGGTGATTACTAACATAATTGATAATTTGTTGCCGCTACCCTATTAGAAACATCAAAAATGACTTAGAGGAAACAAAGAACAAGCTTATTTGGGAAATGATTGGAACCCAGAAACCCCCTGCGCTCAGCGACGGGCTGTCGCCACGGCGACGGAGTATACAAGGCTTATGCCACTCAAAACTATAACACCCCTCAGGGACCCGTCGCCGCGACGGGTGCATGCAAACTGTTCCCGCGGCCGACGCTGCCATAGTGCCATTGCTGGTCCCGAAACGATGAGTGATAGTTGGCGAAACCTGTCGCTGTAGCGACAAGGAAGTATACCACTGCCCTAATGGATCTTTAGAATTGCAGCTACTTGCGAATTTAAGAGTCAGATCTAAGCCTTTACGGTCACAGCGTGGGTGAGGGGGGAGCTAGTAGGATTCGGGGAGGAGAACATAAAAATTGAGGTCTACACTGAACATTTGGTTGGGGATTTCCACTTCTGGAGAATATTTTAGTCATATTGAATGAGCGTCGTAGCTCCGCTAAAGTTCGTTCTACCCCGCTAGTGATTTCCCGACAAATCTTCAATGAGGTTGTGTCTAAGGTTTTTTACTTATTGCGCACGGTCACAACTTCATAAGGGGTCGTCTATATTATGGGCTAGAGAATTCGGGGAAAACTTTCAAGGGCTCAGTCCAACCTCAGCGATAGTTATTGATATTATGATCAGGCAGCCGCGTATAGCAACCCTGCCAAGCTCGAGATCTCACTCATCTTTCATAGGCTTCACCGCAAGTGCAGCACGCTTGAGACGAGCGATGGGTTATGAAACGTTCACCGCGCCTCGCGCGGTGAAACTGCGAGATCTAAACTCCTCCAATTAGGCTAAATAAGAGCGACCACCGCGGGTCCGACCCCTTAATTCACCACCACGGGCTTACCCTTTTACTTGGTTTTTGTGCTCAGTAGCGGCTGCAACCGTTTCCAATTTTTACTCCCTTTCCGGTTTTTCTCTTCATCCTGATTTGCTTTCGAGCAGCGACTGCAAAGGAAGATAAATGCTGGCCGGAGGCAACTCGCCTACCGAATGATCGCCCTTGAAATCAAAGCATTTTTCAAGGAGCCAAACTCCGTTCGTTGGGGGTTTTGGTTTGATTTCAGAGATACCATTGTGATCATAGTGTGATTGTCTCTAACCATAAGAAGGCATAAGATCTGAAAAATAGTTGTGTGCTTTCAATGGTGGTGGTCACACTTTTGTGCAAGACTTTCGTCTCCTAAATATTGCGACCCTTTTGCGCAAGTTACGACATGTTTGTACAAAGTTAACTAGGGAACCTAGCAGGGCCATCCCTACCATTTGAAAAATGATGAATGTTCTCTGGTCAATTCTGGCTCGCTGCCTCCGAATCTGACATCGGATTTCGTTACGGGCACCGTTGAAAGATAATATAAGCGTTTTTGAAGCTTCGCAAATGGGTCATCAGTCAATTTCAGTGTGTTTGAAAAAATTCGGGTTTGGCTCCAAACTTTCAACTGGGGCTTATTCAGGGCGCTAAACGCGAATCTGGGGTTTGTTTGTCGCTAGAACTAGGGTTACTGTAGGTTTAAGTAGGCATAATGCTTTTTAACTGGCGTTACCATCCTTATGTATTTCGAAAAGCGAAAAATGGACCTCATATTCGTGTTCGGCGTCCCAAATAACACCCACAGAGAAGAGGAGAGGACTGGCCGAGCTACCGTAATCTATCAAAAATCGATAAACGGATTGTAGATTTGTGTTTAGCACTGCAAATAACCCCAGAGCAACAATTCGAGCCATATCTATCGTAGCACTTCGGAAATCGTCAAAAGTCGCGATTTACCATCAAATTTTTCTCCCCGATGGGAAGCTTTGAACGAATCAAGTTGAAAAGCTCGTAAAATACCCCAGGGCTGGTAGTAAACCCCCCTCCGTTGTCATAACAGTACGACCAACCACTCGTGACAGCAAGTGACAGCGATGGAAACTGTCACGCCTCTGTCTCGAGTTTGTCACCAGGATTCTTATCTTCATTGCAAAACCAGGGCAACGCTGGGAATTGAACCCGCAACGTGCGTACCGTAATGGCGGTCACGCCTACTACTCTAATATCTCACAACACCGCACGCTATTAATTGCATGAAGGCATGTGAAATGCGATTCCCGTCGCAAAAATCCCAGCCATTTACGTGCTTGTTGATCCGGCGACGTGTGCCCCAAAACGGCGCGCACACCTACTGCTCTAACACCTCACGAAACAGTTCCCCGTCGTAAAAATCACTACCATTCACGGGGTGTTGAATCTGGGACGTGCGTACCGTAACGGAGGGCCCACATACTGCTCTAACACCTCACCACACCGTTCGCTAAAAACTTCATGAAATCAGATGAAGTGCAATCTCCGTTGCAAAAACCACTGCTATCAACGAGGTATTGAACGCGCGACGCATGCCCATTAACGCCTTGAAAAAAAAATGGAAAGGTGGGCACGATAAATTCAAAAGAATAGATCCGTCGCTCCATTCCGTTCTGCACTTGAGAAGCGCAAACTTGGATATAGCCCAGTTCATTAGCTAACAATCACAAATCAATGAACAAGCATTTTATTCCTAAACAAAAAGACGAAAACAGAGGGTAAAGATTCAGATATATCTTCCTGCCCTGCTTATTCGTTCAGTCACGCTCCATTGCATCCGCGTTAATCACAATGCCTGCAATACACAGTTTTTGAATGTGTCGACTCTTGTTAAATGGAACCACCCCACTAGAAGGTTGTAAAACTTTCTGCTGATTTTTTCTGCCATTTTCGGATCTTGGGCGGAACTCGGGGGAACGAGGCTGGAATGGGTGCTTCGATATTTCCGACTACAGTGTGATGAAACCTCCATCGGTTAAAATCGTTAAATTTAACGAAATTTGAAAATCATTACAAATCGCCCATGCATTTTCGGAGACCGGTCAAATAAATTTGTGCGCGTGTTCGGCCCCAATGCGCGCATAGAATCCGTGGTGCATGCCGGCTCTGAAAGGTGATCTGCAGACTTTCTCGCGGCAAATTCGAGCTTGTGCGAGTCGACTGTAAGTGCCAGTTTTGCTAGCGAGAAGTGCTGCAGGTAGGGCTCCACGCAGGGATTTCGGGAAGGGTACGTTTCAACATGAATACTAAAAAATACAGAAAAACATTCACCAGCCTTCCCGCCCTCGAGAAATATTTTTGCGGTAATATAGCTGTTTGAAATTATCACATCGTGTTACTTTGAGAATTTCGGGAATCTCCACTTAAATCCCGGACTGGACCTATTTTCAGGGGCCTCACTTACTGAAGCGTTTTTCAACTTGCACTTACATCCATGGAATTTTAAATACGTTTTTATACGGAGAACATATTCTAAATGTAGTTTTTAACATGATACTGCCACCAGTGTGCCCTCAGGACATTGAAAAACGTTTACTCGTAGAAGAAATTGTTGACTTTTTGGTAGCATAGATAAGAATATCGAAGAATTCCCTCTCGGTCCTCGTCATTTATTTTAGCAAAAGGGGAGGGGCCGCACAGATTGCGGTAATTACGGGGGCAAGTAGGCCGGAGCAAACTCAACCTGCGTCACCTGTAGGGGGGGGGGGATAAAGGGGACCAAGAAGCTGGGTAACCACATCTCCCCTCTTTCACTGACTCGCGCGACTGTATGGAAGCCCGATATGAAAAAAATTTAAGGCAGCATACACGCTCGTGAACGTGATTGAAATAATTACAGAAATCGAATATTATGACGCAGAACACAGCACCTACGCAGTTTCAAGCGTCGAAAACGACCCATAATGACGCTACAAGAGCATGAAGTTGGCCCCGTCCCTGTATTCTTTCGCCCCCTGTGTTTGCCGTCCCCTCCAGAACGGTGGTGCGGGGCCATTCCCACCGACGGAGAAGATTGTTGGTGGTGCAATAAGTACAATAAGTGAATCAACATACATCGAAAACGGTGGGAATGGCCTAGCACCTGTCTCGAAGAAGGACGCAAATACAGGGGGCGGGGTCAACCTTCACTCATATGGCGGCATTGTCTTCTTCTTCTTCTTTGCAGCCACTGAGAGGGGTTTCGTCACAAGTTGAGAAACTGGGCGACCAGCACTGGATTCGTCCACAAGTCTATTGTAGTAAGCGTTGTTGGCTTCTTCGGACAATCAAATAGGTGTTTAGTGTCGTGGCCTTGGTTTCCACTGTCCGGGCACACGTCAGGCTGGCTATTGTCGATCCTGTGCAGGTAAGACATAAGCAATGGAGAATGTCCGCAGCGCAACGAAGCGAGGATACACCTGGCGCGCCTACCGAGCTCGGACTCGGTATCACATACCCTGGGCGGTACATCACCGAGAAGAGGGTTGACGGCCGCTTTGGCGAGATGATCCTTCACAAACCGGGTGTGCTCCGCGCGTAAGAGACGAAGCCGTTCTTGATTCGAGTCGGTCCATCTCTGTACATTCACTTTGTTCGGAGCATCGGCAAACGGCACTCTGATCGATCTCTCTCTCAAGGGATTTAATAGTCTGCTCGACGGATGATTAGGTTGCTTAAAGGCACAGGACACCCTAGAAATTAATTTTTAGATTTTATGCTTTTCTTGGAAAGAGTCACACGCTGATCACAGTGGTATCTCTGAAATCATTCAAGACCCCCTTTGAACAGAGTTATGGCTCTTCAAAGATGCCTAGATTTTGAGGGTGAAAAATTGGTGGACGAGTTGTCTCAGGCCTGTATTCCTCTCCATTCGCAATCATTGTTTGAGAGAAAGCCAGGATAAGGAGACAGTCCGGTGATGTACTGAAGAACGAAGATTCGTTGGATTTCATCCATCCATCGAGCCGCTATTGAGTTCGAAAATCTGTAAGGGGGTCGGGCCTGTGGTGGTGAGCGAAGGGGGCCGGGCCTGTGGTGGTCGCTTATATCTAGCTTATTTGGAGGAAATGAGATCAGGCATTTGGCACGTGTTATACACGAGGGGTCTTCTACATGATTACATGAAAATCTCAAAATTCATATCTGAGGGTGTACTGTGCCTTTAAGGACATTAATAAACATCTGCTGAGCCTGGAGCTCACAATGCTCTTTCACTGGCAAGATACGGGCCTCGGCGTGAAGGTGCTCAATCGGTGAGCTTTTTGCACATCCAGTGGCAATTCGTAGTGCAGCATTCTGAATTCGCTGCATCTTAGTCCAGGAACTGTCCGACACGATGTGCTGCCAGACAGGTGCAGCATACTCCAATGCCGGCTGCAGAATAGCTCGATATGTCGTCAAGATCGTCTCTCTGCTGCCACCCCAGGACGTTCCTCCTAGAGCTCTCAACATATTAAGCTTTGCCTTGATAATTGCCTGCTTCTGTTCAGCATTTTTGTGAAACTTCAGCGATGGGTCCAAAACGAGGCCCAGCAGTTTAGGAAATTGCGCTGTAGGCAAGAGGTCACCATCCCACCTGACAACAGGTTGGGCGCTGTGTTCCTTTGGGTCAGATGTGAATACCGAAACAGAAGACTTCGCCGCGGAAGCTGTGAGCATCATACTATCGAAAAAGTTTTTAAGCTCGACGAGATAGTCGCTGATCTTGTTTGCGGCTACCTGTATGTCACGATTACGGCACATGATGGTGATATCGTCGGCATACGCAACAATTTTTATATCTTCAGGAGGCTCAGGTAGATCTTCAATATACAGGCTGAAGAGGGCAGGTGACAAAACTCCACCCTGCGGGACACCGGCTGCTACAGGTATACTATCGGAGACGTGATTCTGGAATAGCACTTTGGCCCGACGACCTTTCGTAAACGCTGCGATCCAACGCTTCTGCCACGGTTGCAGCGAGGACTTCAATAGTTTCTCGGACAAAAGTCCTAGGTTAACAGAATCAAAATGCTTTGGTTAGATCGAGGGCAACGGCCACTGTTCAAGAGGCTTTCTGAAATTGAACCCATCGACATCATAGCTGACAATCTCCAGAAGGGCAGTGGTGGTGGAGTGAAGCTTTCTAAACCTATGTTGATGTTGCTGTGCCTCATTCTGCTCTGCCAGGTCCCTTACGATTAGCTTTTCGGCTACTTTCGCGATCGGTGATAACAGGCTAATAGGGCGATAGCCCTTCACCGTGCTTGCGATTTGCTCTGGCTTAGGCAGGGGCATCACATTGGCGGTCTTCCATGCTTGGGGTAGAGTGCAGGTTCGGAAAGAAGTGTTTATGATATCTGCGATCATCGGTAGAAGTTCCGTGGGAAACTTCTTCAAGATGGCTCTGCTGAGATACCATCAGGTCCGAGAGCCTTCGAATTCCGCATTTCCTTGATAGCCTTCTCCACTTGAGCAGGGGTAAAGGCCTCAGTGGCGTTCATCAGGTGCAGACGGATTAGTTCTCTTACCGTGACTCTGTTTTGTATGCCAGTCTTGGTCCCTGTGATGAAGAAATTTTTGCCAAGAGCATATGCGGCAGCCTTTCCTGATTTGAAGACGCTGTTATCGAACTCTATGGTAGAGTTCGAGGAGGGGGCGCACTTTCCAGATATCTTCCTCAATACTTTCCACGCAGTTGTTCCGTCGGTTTTAAAATTCAACCTTTCAGTGAACTTCTCCCAACTGTCTTTCTTGTGCTTGTCCAGATCCTTTTTTATCTCTTCATCCAGCTTGGCCACCTCAGGGTCCAAATGATTCTCAGCTCTCTTTTCATCTCTAGTCCTGATCTTCTGTAGAATCTCCCTGGTGACATTAGGGTAGAAACTTTTCACACGTCCTTCAGGTATGGCCGCTGTTGTAGCCTTCCGGATGGCGTCAGATATGTGACGCTCTTTCTGGTGCACATCGCCATTCCATGGATACTCAGCTGCCTGGCGGAGCGCAACCTCTCTGAACAGGACCCAGTCAGCAAGGCCTAAATTGAGATAAGAACGTTGACGAATACCAGTATAAAGGGCAAGAGAGTTAGAGAGATCAATATGGAGAAAGACGGGAATGTGGTCGCTGGGAAGAGTTGTGGAAGTGAACCATGTGCAAGAATTAGAAAGATTGGATGAAACGAGGGAGATGTCCGGGCTAGAAGGTCGGCCGTAGGAAGGGAGACGAGTAGGCTGATCATCGTTGAGAATAACCAGATCACACTCCTCAGCCCATTCCTCGACGTCTTCCCCTCTGGCGTCGGACTCAAGCGCAGAACAGAACGTGTGAGCATTGAAGTCACCTGCAAAGACAGCTGATGGGGAGAGAGAGCAGTCATGCAACTGCTTAAGAAGAGGTATGGGGTTGTAGGTGGGAGGACAAGAAGTGGTAGGAGGGATGTAAATATTAAATAGAGATAGTGGAGTTTTAAGAGGGAGGTGAACGGGAACGCACTCGAGAGTACCGTCCTTAGGAACATTTGGAATTAGATGAGAAGGTAAGTTAGAAAGCACAAACGTAGAAACTCCGCCTCCAAGAGCTGTTCTTGGGATGTGATAGGCAGTGTAGCCTGGAATGCTTGGTTGGGGATAAGTGGTAGAGGGAGAGAGTTTGGTTTCTTGAACCATAATAACATCCGGATGATGAGTACGTGCGAAGAGTGAGAGTTCAGACAATTTGGTGCGAAGGCCGTAAAGATTTATATGTACAATAGAGAGGGGGCGGTTGGTGAATGAGGAATCAGAGTTGCTGGGGGCGGAGCACAGAACACAACGGAAGGGTGAGTTGTGATGCCTCACAGAACTAAGATCTGAACAGGAGAAGTGCACCCACCTTTGGCATCCAAAGCATTGGACGCTTGTTCCATTCCAGTTGACTTTCTTGCTGCAGGTGGCACATTGATACTTCTGCACAGGTCCAGGATTGCTCTCGACGCCAGCCCTTTGTAGTAGAATCTTCAGGAGAGCTGGGGCCAGCCAGCGACTCTCCCATGACGAAAACCCTCTCGGTGGAGGGAGTGATGTCGGTTTGCACGAAGGTGATGTTGTTTCTCCACACTGCCACGGCAGCGGCATTGTGGATCCTTTGGCGTTTCACAATGCGTAGGCGCGTTCTGAGCTACACCATTCTTCTAAATATTTCCGTAGTTATATCAATCACGTTTACGACCGTGTACCCTTTTTTCGGAATGAAATGTAATTCCGTTCATCGCGTACGCTGCGTCTCCTTCTCCCCACACTTTATCGCTGTCTCTACCCTCGCTCCGCACAAGCGCGCGAGGGAACAGAGTGAATTTGGTTTGGAACCAGAGGATATGCTGCCTTTAACTGAGGAGAAATGAGGAAAATCGCACAAGCTAACCTTTGCTTCAAGTCTCCACCTCTTCCTGGTGTCCGCGGTGGTTGTTGATTCTTCTCTGCAACCACAAAGGTTCCCCAAACCGTGGCAAGTCATGATGGATGGGCCTGCAAGAACTCCTGGTAATAGGAAACCAAAAAAGCATACCGCCAAAAATACATTAGTGACTGTGGATAACACTCACTTCTGCATCACTTCTACTCGCTTCGTAGCTGGGAACAGGAAGGAGAAGGAAAGTGCATTTTACACAAAATACTACTCTCTTCAACGGCTTGTTTGCCGCGCAGGGTGCGGCGAGGTGGTGCCCGGACGCAAGGGGAAAAGTAACGGTAGTAAAAAATTTGGTCCAAAAAGGGAAAATTGGGGGGGGACAGTGAAAATTTTACGTCAAATGTTTATATAAGAGAAGAAGGGTTCGTAATTATTTCCGACATTTTTTCAAAAATTTTAGTCACAAAGAGAGTGAGTCGTATTCCCGCTGATATCGCCCGCAAAGTCCCTCTGGACCCTGAGCTGGGTAGTTCTGAGGCCCTTTTAAAATGACATCGTCGTGTTTTTTCGGGGACTTTTTATGATCACTAAGGCAAAAAAGAGAAAAGAATGATACACACTAACCTTAGCTTCAGATGTTGCCGCACCTGCTGCAGCTGTACTTCTATCACAGTTACCATCGGAATTCCTTGAATAGGGCCAAGTCATGTCGGACACCCTGCAAACGTTTTCAAAATACGATATGATCATATTACCAAAAAACATATTTATGCGCTGCGAACTTCATTAGATAACGGGTGCCTTGAGGTTAACAACAAGATTCGCAATTTTTAAATGGTAACGATGAAGAATTACACCCACCACGTTTCACTGATTGAAAAGCAAGGGAGATGAAGGCTTCGCGAATGTATTTCCATAAAGCGAACTGTCCACACCGGAGCGAATTTTCGATCCGCAGTAGCAAACAAGCGCTCCTGCCGCCCGCAACTCAGAGATAATATACTAAATAATTAGGTTTCGGCACGATTAGCTTTACCGACCGCAACAGCGGTTGTCCTCTACTGTGAACTGGACTTTCGTTGTGTTGAGAACAGTAATCGCAAACACTCATCGAGAAGATTGGCCGAGGGTAATAAGGTTTTTTTGAACAGCGAAAATCTATAACTAAGTTTCAAGTGATAAAATTTTGGACCGTAGATAATGGAAAAGAAATTCAAAAATGGACGCAAAACTAGCCGGTGAGGGCACTTAACCTTCGGTAACCAAGCGTACGGACCTCTACGTTTCTTTCTAGGGTTTGACACATCTGAAAAAAAAACTCAAGCATAACTACCGAACACTATTCAATGGTTGATTTTCGCACGAACAAAATATTGTGCGAAATTTAATCTGGAATTCGCAATTAAACAACCTCAAAAAATCAACGGTTCAAATAGTGGCACGTAAAACAGTTGGCTTGCTCAACTTGGAAATAAAATCCATATTGATACGTGCAGCATTTGCTGCCAAATTTTTAATGCTTAGGTTGGCCTTTCCATAAAATGACGCTGAAAACGACAGTTCACGAAGACTCCAAACCATCTCCTCGAAAATTTTTGTAAGATTTTCCATCCCCTTGATAACAATTCAACTAACAATAAGTAATGAATCCGGATACAATCATTATTTGACCCTACACTTTTCATAAAAGTGATTTTTTCTTATTTGAATCACCAAAAGAAAACTGGCGAAAATTCGCGTTGCAATTTGGTAGCCAGTGCAGTCCCGTGTTATCGATTTAGCTGCAAACACTCATCACTAATCACACCAAAGACAATTTCTTCGATGTTATTTCGTTATCTGCATGATCCAAACCATGATGGGGTAATAAGGAGGGAAATAGATAAAGAAATTGCAGTCAAGAACCCTAGTAAACAAGAAGACAAAAAAACCATCATCAGGAGTGAAATAATAAAACAAACAGACGAACTGGCGTAACGTCGGCATGGATACGGAAGAGACTTTGCGTTCACTGTCGCAGGTTGGCGCAAACCCGTTGCCCTGTGCTATAACATAGGTGCACCGCGCTTGCGCCAGCCTCCAATAGGGAACGCAAAGTCTCTTCAGGATCCAAGGCGATGTTAGTTTTCTCTGTCATTGCAGCCGCTGCACACCCTGCTCTCAATTACACGCCTAAATGTCGTCACGACATTGTTGTACACGAGCGCACGACACTCGCAGCAATCTGCGCACTCCCTCAACCGCGCACTATTTTGTGTCACGCTGTCTGTCGCGTTGTCGTAATGTTATGACCCCGCGACACTTGTGACAGCTCGTGACAACAAGCTCGTGACAGTCACGAGCCATGTGTTGTAGGATACGATACGAACTCATAGCTCGCGCCTTTTGGTCGCGACATGTCGTGACATGTCATGACAATTGTCGTCACGACAATGGGGGACTTTACTACCAGCCCAGATTCGTGATCAGCGCCCAAAATAACCCACCTGGAAGGATTTTCAGTGAAATCTGGAAAAATTTTTGAAACGCTTCAGAGGTTTAAATAAACACCCAACCGAAAAGCCGTGTCCAAAGTTCAAAACGCTGTCAGTCTGTGCAAAGTTTGGAAAATGTTTCCAAACCCATAATTTGCTCAGTGGGGTATTTGTGGGCGCTGAACACAATTTAGAGGTCCGTTTTCGGATTTTCCAAACACTAATGCACGTTTTTGATAGAAAAAAAGGCGCTCAACAAAAAAATATCAGAGGCTTCTAGCCTCTTCAAATCTGAAACTCATGGATCACCAGCTTATTCTTTTGAAAATGAACAAACCGACTTAGTGTTGAAGTTCAACACGTCGAATAACCCTTCATTGAACTCTTCCGTAGTTGTCCTCCGTTTCCTATCATGGCGTTCGTGCTGCAGCTCGCAGAACTCTACATAGGTCCCTAGATAGAAGACGGTTTGCGTTTCCACACGGTGGATCACAATTATGCGGAAGACCAACGTCGAAGTTGTTGACAGTGTTCGAAGTCTAGTAGCGGGAAACATTTCCACCAATCTAATATTTTCTGCGCTTAATAGAGGGAATTCAAAATTTGAATACAATTAGTTGTGTGAAGAACCTGATCTATCTAGTTTCTTACAGGTTGGTACCGACCGCTGCTCATCGCGAGCGCCATTTCATGTGACATCGTCCATACTGCTAAGAAGTGGAAGAAGTTAAGCCCTCACAGAAGGGTTCCTGTATTATAACAATCGATCGCTTCTAGTAATCGTTGTGGATCCGAGATGCTCTTACCTACGCGTGGTGGATCTGTGGAGTCAACTACCAAGATCAAGAAGACTCATCAATCGAGCGTCAACAACTCCACAGAGGTTTAATTACCCAAGTATGAGGTATCACGCTTTCGAAAGATGCAACAAAGCAGAAGGAAGAACTGGCCAGAATGGTTGATCAAGCCGTGAAAGACGCTATGGGTGGTCTGGCGGAGCTGATCGCGAAGGCGATCTCTGACGCTCTTCAACCTGTGCTCCGAACGTTCTGCGATGCTATGGCCGAGATCGCGGCGATGAAGAGTGGAACTCCTCCACCTACTGCCGTCGCTGACCAGCGTTCGAGTGCCGTCCCGGCGGCTAATTCACAGGTGAAGAATTCTGAGGTCGTAATAATGGGTGTTAATGAGAAACCGAGCTCTAACCGCGTGATAGAAGGCAGGCCGATGTAGAAACTGTATCAGCGATCTTGGACCTGCTCCAAGTTGATGCAGTACCTACCCATGTCTACCGCATGGGAGTGTACGATGAGAGCAGGCGCCGACCGATTAAAGTGGCATTTAGTAATCACCACGATGCCATCCAATTACTCCGCACCAGCCACAATCTGAAGTCCAAGGACGGAGTTTACAGCCGTGTTTATGTTAGGCCCTCTTGCTCTTCTGAACTACGCGCCAAATTACGAGACGCTCGCAAGGTCGACGACACCGCCGTCATTTATCGTGGCCAAGTGATGAGCAAGAGTGCCATCCCAAAGGGAGGCTGAGCCGTCGGTGGAGGTCAGCACTGCTTCATCGCAGTGTTCTCCGCCTCCCCGGGCGGCTCACCCCCTCCCGGTACTCTCCTTCGCTTGACATGTGAAATGACGGGGAGACCGGACCGCCCTCAAAGCTAATAAGTCCTTGAACTGTATTTATTTCAACGCTCGCTCGATCAGAAATAAACTTGGCTTTTTACACGCTTTACTCGAATTCTCATCTCCCGATGTTGTCGTTATATGCGAGACATGGCTTACTGAGGGCGACCCGGATGCTCTAATAGCGCCATCCCATTCCTATGTAGTCTATAGATGTGATCGTGTATCGGGTACTGCCGGTGGTGGAGTAGCGGTTATTTTGAAGAAGTGTA
Source organism: Aplectana chamaeleonis (assembly GCA_029168955.1). NCBI lineage: Eukaryota > Metazoa > Nematoda > Chromadorea > Rhabditida > Cosmocercidae > Aplectana > Aplectana chamaeleonis. The sequence goes on along the minus strand of JAPDOI010001693.1, from coordinate 2,221 downwards.
TTAAAATTGTAGATTTTGGGCATAGATCGTTCAATTTCCATTGTGAGCTTATGTTTCTTGATCTTGTTTCGGAATTAGGTTCCTGCTTTCGTTTAATTGCAGCCTACCGAAGGCCTGCAACGAGTAGCCAAGATTCCATCGAGATGCTCGAGACTATAGCAGACTGGTGTACTGTGCAGTGCCCTTCAGTAGCTGTTGGTGATTTCAATTATCCATTTTCTCCTGAAGACTCTGGTATGTGTTTAACTGCTTCCTTTGAACATTTCCTCATCAATTCTGGTTTGTCTTGTTTGAATTCCGATCCCACGCACGGGAAGTACGTGCTCGACTTGCTCCTGTGTAATGACCTCACTTTGATCTCTGAATGGGAACTTTAACCGAACTTTTCCACGAGTGATCACTGTAGCATAACCTTCAAAATTGGGTTTGAATCCGACGTTAACCAAACAACAAAAAAATTGGATTTCCGCAGGGCAAATTGGGACCATGTCAATCTTTATCTATTGGATATGGACTGGGATACATGCTTTTCGGACTGCCTGAGCATAAATGAGATGTATGAAGCCTTTATCTAATACGTTCACTTCGTAATAGAAAAATGCGTCCCCCTACAAAAAGGCGGCCATAAGTCCAAAAACTTCCCACCGCATTTGCAAAATTGGCTGCTAGGAAGCATTTACTATGGCGAGATCGCTTTAAACCGGGTGGACGGGTAGCCTTCAATAAGTGCGCAAAGGACTTTGAAAGGGATGCAAACGCTGCGAAAAACCGTGAAAAACGGCTTATTTGTTCTGGTAACCGTAAAAATTTTTTCAAGTATATGAATACTAGGGTGAAGACTCGTAAGGGTATTTCCGCATTGAAAAGAGAGTCAGGTGAAATCATCGCTGATGATCAACAAAAGTGCGAGGCCTTCGCAATTTATTTTTCAAAGGTTTTGTTCAGGATAACGGTACTGCTCCTCTATTTCCCAAACGATGCCCGCATAATTTGCGATCCATCACCATTAACTGCGAATTGATTGCGTCAGCCATTAAGAAATTGAGCGACAAAATCTCTTACTCCAGATTCCTTACCTTCTTATTTTATAAAGAAAGCCTCCGTTGGATTATGTTACTCTTGTCGTGCATCTTCAAACACAGCCTAGCAGTGGGAACCCTACCGACTGCGTGTGGAAAACTGCAATTGTCTCACCTTTGTTCAAAAATGCACCAGCTAATCAGGTCTCTAACTATCGGCCTATTAGTCTAACCTCCTCGGTGTGTAAAGTCCTCGAGATTATTGTCAAAGACTGTATCCTTTCCCACCTAACATCAAATAAGCTCCTCAATCCTGCCCAGTATGGTTTCCTGCCTGGCAAGTCAACATTGTCCCAGTTGTTATCCTCGTTTCATGACTGGTGTTCGGCACTTAACGAAAACTGCCAGACTGATGTAGTCTATATAGATTATGCAAAAGCTTTTAACACTGTATGTCATCACAAATTGTTAATTAAACTCGAAAGTTACGGTATTTGCGCTGATATTTGGAACTGGCTAAAGTCTTTTTTAATATCTCGGGCATTTTGTGTAAAACTGGCAATTTCTGTTCTCGTCCATACCCGATCACCAGTGGTGTTCCTCAGGGTAGTATTCTGGGTGCATTGTTGTTTCTTGTCTACATAAACGACGCTCCGCATAGTCTAGCAAGTTCTTGTAAGCTCTGTGCGGCCGGCCTCAAGATCTATCGGCCTCTTAATGAGCCTGCAGTTGACTTTATGAGCTTCAATGTGACCTCGATCGACTAGCCGAGTGGTCGAAAGTGTGGCAGCTACAATTATCAGAAGAAAAAAGCAGCTTGCTGCATATTAGCTTTCGTCATGAATGCCCCTTACGTTTAAACGGTGTGAAGCTTCCTGTGCACGAGGTTATCAGGGACCTAGGTGTTCTAATTAGTTCGAATCTTAGCTGGAACTCCCATTGCAGAGAAATCTCCAAAAGAGCTACCTCGGTGGCTACAACTGTATTTTTGAGATCCCTGAAACATCCCTGTCTTGTTCACTACAAGAAAGCATTCACCGTTTACTGCCGACCCCTACTGGAGTACTGTACTCAGGTTTGGTCACCTTCCTCAGTGGAAGATGACGAGATCATTGAAAATGTGCAAAAGCGATACTCTAGACGTGTGTTCACCAAAGTATTCCCAAACAGAGAAGTTCCAGATTATGCAGCTCTGTTTGATA